>ATSW01004061.1:0-11692 GCA_000444245.1 Botryllus schlosseri
TAAAAGTTCTCTGCATTTATTACAACTAATAATGAAACGGATGAAGCTGGTGTATTGTGATCATTCTCATATATTGGCTTTTGGTTTTGATACGAACTAAATCTCCAAGTCATGTCTGCTCCGAGTCAGAAGCTTTGTTGCGGTACTAAAAGCACGTTCTATCAAATATGAAACGGCGGGGAAGGGCAATGACGAAAAATTAACTCCACCCCAGGGAAGGTAGTTATATTTTATTTTATTGTGTATCCAAAGCCATTGATAGATAGTAGATATTAAACCTTGATTTGAAATAAAAATTGTCCTACAATGTATCAGCTCCTCCTCACTCATTTCCTGATCGGAAACATCCAGTAGGGAATTTCTAATCGGAATATATCCTTAAATCGAATTACCAAATCCATGTACAATTTTTCGAGAGGATTGTTGTATACATCAAAATCTGATATGCCAGCGGGACCTGCATCTGGCTCAGGCAAGTTGTTGGAAACGTTCGCGTCTTGATAACTTTTGCTAATATATCACGTGCTTATTACTGAATCCGGACAGTGCCATTTTCACATCGATCAGATTTCAACATCACCAAGAGCGGATGAATTTGACTCATAAAATTTGGAGAATATGTCCGTTAAGAATAAGCGATATCGTTTCTCGCAATGTGTTGAAGTTCCATGACCGTTTGAAAAATTGAGTAAAATCGCGCGAGCCAGTTTCCCAATGCCACGCTGTGCATCATACTGTAATAAGTGTTCAAATACTTCCCAGTTCTCACAGCACACACGGAACCGCGCTTATTAGTGATCATGCCGACTGCTGAATAAAGTCCATTGATGGGCAGGATCAACATTAAATAATAAACGTTACCGGTACAGCTGATTTAATAGACCGACGCCGGGATCGACCATAAATTGGCTCTATGAATCGATTTCGCATTTGATACTACGTATTTCGCTGGTTTATTCGTAAATCGTGTCAAACTATGCGGCGGTTTCTTTCTAAACCTACACCGCCCCATTTGCTCTCAGCGCCCCAATACCGCCCAATTTGTAGTCAGCGCCTCCAGTCGCCTATTTCATTGCGAGCGCCCCCGTCACGCTCGTCAACGGCCCGGGGGGAGTGGACCTCGTCAGTAGCGAATGACAGTAAGCCTGAATATGTGGAACATTTCCTGATAAAATGTCCGAGATATTCAGCTATAACAGACAATATATCATCGAAGCTGCCAGTAACCAATGAGGTAGCATTGCGTTTTCGGACCTTCTTACCAGCCCCATTCACTGCAACGCCTGTTATAGAATTTGCACTACCCTCGAATCGAATAATTTATAAAAGACTTGTTATAATCAAACTTTCGATCTGGTGCTCAAGGCCACAGTAGCCGAGCACCAATAAAACCCATACCAACCAACCAACTAGCAAGTGTCGCTTAATTGCACCGTCGGAATTTAACGAGGTTTGTTAAAAATCTTCGTAGCATCCACGGATAAATCATCGGAAACGAGCTGTATAGGCTAGGTTTAGACCAGGTATTACCGACACGCGACCCACCAGGTGTGTTTGCGGCCCACGACCGGGAAAATTATATCATTAATGTATTTCTAAATGCTTGAAATAATTTGATTTTAAAATTTTGATCGTTTACGCAAAGATTTATTCCCTCGCTTTCGATATCCCCATTCTGCTCACAAAAGACGACAGTACGAAAAGACTGAATCCACCTCTCCCTGACACTAGCAATTAGCAAGTCATGGTCAAAACAATGCAATGGTTTTCAACCTGTGGTCCTTGAAGCACTTTTAGGGGGTCCGCAAAACCTCACAATTTGGAAAATGGTTGCTGACCTAATTTTTATTTAATTTTTAAATTAGGGAAATTACAACCGCTAAAACGTCATGACTCACATCAACAGAATGACCGTCTTAGATGAAATATCTTACTGCGCAAACTCATTTTAATAACCAAATTGCCAATAACCTACTGATAAAAATATAATTGCTGTTTAGAGGTGTTTTGTTGGGGTTTGTGGAAAGGTTGCAAAAGGATGGTCAATCAGCGTGACTTCGAAATTTTTACCCAAACCCATTTTATGCGTGATATACATACCCACTATTCCTGAACCACAATAGTAAGATGTTATTTTCAAGTAAGGTCATTTATTGCTGTTTATCACTATTAGCCTACAGTTAATATTTGCACAATATCCGGTTTCACGGTAATTGAGCTAAAGTTGAGCTAAATTTGAACTAAAACTCCGTGACAGTTCAAAAAGGATCCGCGGAGCCAAAAAGGTTGAGAATCGCTGACATAATGGATCTGCCTTACACTCGTGAGCATCTCCAAGAGCATCTCCAAGCGGCCTTGACACTAGAAAGTCAACGGCCAGCTATCAGCATCAGGTTGCAGCAAAGCGCGTCTTGCCCTTTCACCTATATGCTAATAGCTAATCAGGTGCCAAATATTAGGTCTCGACATTACAATCGTGCGGCCCTGTGGCGTCGATCAAGTTTTGAAAGTGGTCCGCGACCCATTTTGAGTTGGCGACCCCTGGTTTAGACGGTCCAAGACTTGCACCAGCGATGCGTACGACCAAAGCAGCCTAGNCCGTAAACCCTCTATTCTGCCACCATGCAGAAAAACANGTTCCAAACTGTTTAATCAGTTTAAAATACGATATTTCATGTTTCTAATAAATGAACGGCCGTTCAATTTATTTCATTTTGGAATTGAGACTTAAAAATCTAGTATATTTGGCGGGAAACTTGCGGACCGATGGCCGAGTACCACTATAGTGAAGAGTAGGCATACTATAGAAAAGTGGAGAATCATACATATTTTGTATTTCAGATCCGGGTTCTATTATCCGGAGTTCTACTATATAATGTTACATATCATATACTGTAACTTGTTGTTATCTCGTTTTTACAGTCATAGACTTCAGATTTTGAAATATTTTTGGATCAGGATGGAGTTGGACTGNAAAATATGACAGTACGTTTATCAATGTTTTGAATACACGCTGATTTTACCACTGTGACCCGTCTTGATTTCTGAAGTGCTATGCAGTAGATTATTTCCGAGGCGCTGCCCTGTCATTGGAAGCTCTGAAACATAATGTCCGATNCAATAGTCCTGGACAGGGAAACAAGATTGGGAGATAGTAACCAAAGCGGCTGTTTGTTTGATTTTGTTTTTGTGACTTACACGTGTGGACCGTCGAAACGAGCGGCCCAGTGATATTATCGATTCATTTGACACTTACGTGCATTGTATATATGCTTATGTAGGGAATTTCCGACTTCGGGGTTTGTTCTCGAGGCTGTGGTAAATATCATAGAGATATTTATCACATCGTCCTCTTCATCTATTTATTTTCAAACCCTCCATGAAATTTGCAGCATTGAGTCAGGTAATTTTCGAACTTCTGTTGGCTGTAATCGCATATCGTGGCCACCAAACAAACATTCTGCCATTCACCATATGTTTGTTTGCTTGTTTATGGTGTATTCATGGTGTTTGTCGACTATTATGGTCATTTACACTAGACCGATATTATTCTTATTTTCCGTAATTGCCGACTTATAGCACGGCCCACCTCTAGGCTTTTGTAAGACACCGCTGACGCGGATGAGGTGACGAGCAGACATGGGGTAATCGTGATTAGTAATCGTAATCGATTACGACGATTACAGCATTTCCAAGTAATCGTAATCGCAATCGATTACATTCGGAAAAAATCCGAAGTAATCGTAATCGTAATCGACTACTTCACATATCTAATCGATTTCTTTGTGAAAGAACGATTACTTTTCATTCGTGCAATGCCCATGACATAAACTGAACTATGAACATTCATGAGCAACGAAGAGTGTGATTTAAAACAGGATTTGGATAGCAGAAATGTCGGGTTTTCAAACGCCTCTGTACTCATTATTGCGTCACAAGTATTAGCTTGGTTCTTGATTGCGTAACGAATTATCCGCACGTAGTAAATATATATTCGATGTAAATAATGTAGTACTGTGATTGTAAGAACACCCGCTGTGGATTATGTCACTGCACTGATCATTACACTGCACACGCCACTACATCGCAGCAGGATAATAATCACCACACGGCCTAGTTTCGAATAGTAACGTATGTATATGTACAAATTGTACATTGCACAATGTATAGATGTTTTGTTATGCTTAGGTAAACGCAATCTGACCGTAGCTGATTGGCGAGCGGTAGGCCTATTTACGTATACAATGGACAACGATTTGAAATTTTGTACCCGTCAAATTAAACATGACAATTTCTACATCGAAGCATTAAAAACCAGGCTGCTGATAAAAAAAATCATAACCGAGCCTTTATTTTCCGTTACTCGTATAACGGCAGATCGAAATATAGGCCTATGTATTAAGTGGATTGCAGTCAGAACTTTACCTTATCATATATTCTCATACGGCCCTACTTAAAACGGGCAACAATTGTTCTTTCGCAAGTTTATACTCATCATTCGGTTATGTCACTAGCCATCCGCTTACACACCATGTTAGCGTGGATTTCAGCTAGAATCAGTACCGAAACAGCACTTCGCCACCGCCATTCTCAAAAATGGTGATCTTGTGCTCCCCATAAGGCGATCAATAAAGCCTGTGGCGGGCGAAGTCCCCCATAACCCCCTTAAAGGCCGTGCTTTTCACAAGAACTGGAAAACACGATTTGATGCGATGGATCCGCTGTGAATTTGCTGTCAAGGCGCGCCAGGCGCGAATATTTAGGCACATAATTTACGACTATAACTTTATTGTATGTTGTTAACTCGTGACCTCCTGTCTGCTATATAGTCAGCAGATATTGGAGTTGCCCAAACGTAGCGGACGAAAAGAAAACTAAACGAAAAACTTTTGTGAGACGCACCAAAAATTGTCATTTATGCACGCGGTTCATCATTTTCCTCAGTGAGTGCCCCCGGTGGCATTTGTATTGTGGGGCTGAGATTGAGAAGACTATTCTTCGCGACCATCCAGCGCGGCTATGGACAATGGACAAATACACAATGTTTCGGCCAATGTAGCATGTCTTGTGTTGCGGCGCGGTATTGGCTGGCACCGAAATGCCTATTTCTGTGTGAATCATGCCATGGTATATTATGTCATACACAGGAAATGACGTCATTTTATCTCATTTAAAAAAAAAGACCTTCTCTCATGAGGCCTTTTCATCGCATTGTTGTCTTCCAAAGATAACAAGAAGCAAAATGAATGTAATCGTGAGTAATCGTGATTACTTTTCCAAAGTAATCGTAATCGTAATCGATTCCCACTACTCGCTGATTTTGCTGTAATCGTAATCGCGTGATTCATAAGTAACCGTAATCGCAATCGATTACATTCATGAAGTAATCACCCCATGTCTGGTGGCGAGTAGGAGCCTAGGTAAACCCCCAACACTTAGGTATCGGAATTCTGAAGTCGACCTCGGTCGGACTCGAACCCGCACCCATTGGTGTTGCAGCCGCGGATTATACCACTGCGCTATCTCGTGACATTCACCATATGTATTAATTACAATACAAACAAGTATACAATGAATATCGCTAATTATTGTCCGTTGTTTCATAAAGTGCTCGAGTCAAATATACATCCATCCAAATCCCTTATGTTCTTGATAGCACGTTATTCTGCTATTCAGTGGTCGGGAACCTTTTTCGACCGAAGAGCCATATTAGCCCAATATTTTCGATTGTAACTCCCAAAGAGCCATACATGTCAATCAACTGTTACGTCACAATTAAACATCCGTGACGTATTGGTAGCACTTATATATGGGCTTCGTAGTGTGCGCCATATTTTTCTGCCTACATGGGTATAATAGGTGGAGCGAAACATGGTCACTACAACAGTACATACCCAGCGTGTGATACGTCAGTGACGTGGGGTTGGGGGAGGAGTCAGATGCCGTCAGGATGAGTGAAGGAAATTGTGAACCCTTCAATGGTTATTGGTATCTTCTATCGATGTTTATTAACGACTAGATTTTGAACATTTTTATTCCGAAGTAATGGTATTTTCATGTATTGTTCGGAAATGAAGCGCGAAAGGAGAGGTAAAAGGCTCACAAGAGGCAAAGACGGGCCAAGCCTCATCTGTGATAGCGCAACTCATCGTAAGTAGCTTAACTTGAAATTAATGATCACTGATATTATTCAAATGTAATTGCCGCGCTAATTCTGAAAATCATGTATTGATCGACTTCTAAAATATTCGGCGTAACCTAAGGTTGCGCTACACACCTGCATTTTTACGGCGGTGCGAGAAAGCTACTAATCAATCATGAAAATGGATAGCTATGGCACTGATTTCAATTTGATCTTGTAATTGTCAATGTCACTTCCAAGGCATTTTATTCATCGGCGTGGATAGGGAAAACAATGTGTATTTGAATACTGCATTGTCCTACAAGGGCCGCCATGTTTTCTTTCGTAAATCAAGGTAGGCCTATCGTGCAATCCAAGATTTCTAGGCGCGCGTTGATGGTTAGATCGAATTCGATAGTGGTGTTAGTCACCAGCGCGACAGCAACTTACATTCTGGGATTTTGAAAAGAGGGCGGTACGAGCCCCTAACTCTGGATACCCCACTGACTCTCTTGACCTATCAAAAACATGCTTATGCTACCACGAGAATAATTATTCTCGCCTTCTTGAAAATATATCAACAAGTTTCTGCAATATTGATAAATTCAGTAAAAATAAAAAACATTATCAAAGAGCCATATCTTATACCCAAAAGAGCCATATATGGCTCGCGAGCCATAGGTTCTCGACCACTGTGCTATATAGTTTAGATAAGAATTTTTACAGAAGTTTCTCTGTTCCCATTCGCCCAGCTTATCTTTTTCTGAAATGAAAGAATGAAAACTGTTATTAATTAAACTGGTCAACAAAATTAAAAAACAATTTTTGGCATAACATCTGAGAGCCGTTTCCGGGATTTTCGAAGTTGCTGATTTATGAATATCACATTGTAGTTTTGGCAGATTGGCTATTGTTCAGATGATATTTATACCCCTAAAAAAGCCCAAAATTACTGTATTTAGCATTTAATATTTCACTTGATGGGTAGACAATCGTAGTTTTTTCTAATTTTATACTGCGCATAAATAGATAATTTACTATGAAGAACCGTCATGTCGTTCTCAGTCATTCTATAAATATTAACATGACCTGGTGCGAAATATTTGTTTGTGAAAAAAGCACTTTGTCAAGCATAAAAATTGTACTTTTGCACAACGGAAATACATATTCTACTCACTACTGTATCAATTGGTCATCATACCAAGATTACAGAGGTGTATAAAGCTATAAATTTTGTCCTTGAAAAGCTTAACTACAATACCCATATGCGTCTCATTTCTTTTGACTTGTAAATATATAATTTTCCGCTGAGTCAAAAAAGTGGGTATACCTATAGGATCCCTATGAAACGAGAAGCTTAAATCATGTATCTTTGATAGATTTGAGATTCGAATACAGATGAAAGATTCCAACTTCATATTAGGAAGGAGTTCACTGCATGGAATTTATCTCAAGATGTAGTAAGTAAAACTTTTCAGATGATCACAAAGCACCCAACTACAAACAGTTGGTCCGAAAATTCGTATCCACATATGGAAAACTTGGAGCAAACATGAGCAATTGAGCATAAAAGTTCACTCCCTGTTAAGTCATATTGATATATTTCCTGATGATGTTGTTGATTTGCAAGGGGAGAGGTTTCACCAAGATATCAGAACAACAAAAGAAAGATATTAGGGCCGATGAGATGAACATATTATGCAGACCATTGCTGGAACCTTTCGAGAAACTGCACTAAATTTCTTACTGGCGAAAATCGTACAAAAAACAATTGTGCTTTAAAATAAATGAATAATATATATTCCAACTGATTATTTCAAATTTACAATAGATGCCTGACGTAAAACTGATTGAATTAATGCCACGTTATTTGAGTATGTAAGTAAATACTTATATACGTGACTGGAGTTTATTTATCACTGTAAATCCGCAAGGTCGTATTGAACACTTCATAACACTTTTTTCTGCGTACAGACACACTTTTTGGGCATATAAACGCATTGGGTCATTATCGTCGCAACGCTTCTGCGTATTTCTCCGTTTACATGTAACACTTCGCCACTGCGGCTTATTTTCAAGAAAATATATACTTGGTAATTTATCATCAATTTTGCATTCATAAACCATCGCTACGTTTGGAGATCACATTAAATCACGGTATATGTAAAATAATATTACTCACTTGACCCAACACTAAGTTTAAGGATAATATTTCAATGAAATATACATATTTCCCTGTGACGCAGAGGGGTCACAACCTTCGTTACGGTAGAGCGCGCTCGATTTCAGTTTGGATTTGAATTGGTGGTTCGTCAAGCTTCAGGCAGAGAGTAGGGTACACGAAAAAACTTGGCGAAATGGATATATTGAAGCAGTTTCTGCTACCTGATGGCGTAAAGGATCATAACATCCATGTACTGTAAGGTATGGAAATGCGGTAAATGTTATTGAATGTATGTAATGTGAGAATAGTCATAAAATTAACTCGTTTTGACATTGCAGTAACGTCGTTTGTTTTAGATGTTTTAGCAGGCTACTGATATCCCTTATTCATATGAATGTTCTTTAGATGTTTCGTAGTATATGATTCGTCTGATATTATTGCTGGATGATCGAGCTTCGAATCTGATAATATACCAAGCTGCGACCAGGTCCAGTACTACGGTACTGATGGGAAGCTGCTATAAAAGTAACTTTTTTGACATATGGATAAAGGGATGTTCTCTCTATCCACACTGAAATATCACTATGTAGGCGATATTGTGCTCCATTGTGGACAAGTACTGCAATGTCAGCAATTGAATGCCGGTATGACAGTCATGCAACGGTTTTGATTGTTTTTCAACTGCAACACATTTTACACTGTAGGCCTACTGTTTATTCCAAGTGGTAAGGTGTTAACTAAAGCGATTTTTTTTGACATGTCAAAATAGGTCAGAATTTTGTCAAAATTGTACCGTTAGGTCAAAAATTGCCCAAATTCTTTACAAAATCAAAATTTTGTTGGCAACTTGCATTTTGTTTGTATCATAGATGATTGCACTGTCGGTGAACTTATCATTTTACAATTTACATCTTGTAGCCTACTTTAAAGTCCTACCGTTGTAGACGGACCATCGTCTGCTCATTGTGAATCGTAAACTGTCAAATGAAACAAATACTCAACGTAGCCTATTGCACTATCCTAACTGAAGCAAGACTGCGTGGGCATTGGTTCTTCTATTAGAAACCGTATGATGAATAATTGCGATGTAGACAACTTTGTCATAATGGAGAGAGAGAGTGCAGTGTACGCACAACTTCAGTGTTGCCGGTCAACAACTGCAGCTGGTGAACGTTGTTTCTTCATTCTTGCCAAGCTACTTAGTTAGGACAGACACTTTCTACCCGAAAATGTAGGAAAGTATCTTTCGTTGTACTACAACAAATTTTTAATTATTTCTACCATAATACGAGATGTAACTAATACTAGAATTATTCATGGGTCCAGATTTCGATAAAATAAGTTCTTTTTCATGTAAAAATTTGTCAATTTTCATGCTAAAAGATTTTTTCAGGTCAAATTACTTCGGAAGAACAGACAGCTCCAGCCAGAAATAAAGATAAGTTCCGGTAATACAATTCTAACACTATGTGAGAAACACCTAATTTAAGTACATGGGGTCAAAATTAAGTTTTTCATCAAAATATGTGTGAATTTGAATTTTTTAGTCAAAATCTTACCTTTTTAGGTCCAAAAAATCGCCCCAATAATAGCACAGCCAAACAAACAATCTTTTCAACAAACCATGGATCACAAGGGGTAGTATTTGTTTTGCCCAATCCCCAAATTTGACTTTTCTGAGTTTATTGTGATACGGTAACCGAACTAAACTCTATTTTGCAGGTAGTATGTATTGAACTTGGCACCTTTTTGAAATGCATTTGCTGTATGGAATACTGGTAAGCATCACGGTGTTTTGTAAGTGAACTGGTATATCCTTAGAGAATGAATTTGATTCTGTTGCAATCGGTTATCTTTGTGATAAAGATTTTTATGAATGTTTGCTGGTAAAATTTCACAAAAATTGTTAACAATCCAGGAAGTATACTAACTGTGCCAGAGTAAAATTGGTGGTAACGTCATGTGCAAATTTCCATTCCATTACTCAATTATTCTATGAAATACACCCTTCTGTCACGCACAACTTATTGCAGAAAAAAAACTGTATCCAGTATGATATCTGCGTGATTACTGAGCAGTTCATTTGTATTGCGAATTTTGGCAACAAATATTTCTTTTCAATAGTCTTGGATTGATCCTCAAATTCGTTCAACTGATGTCCACTCTTTAAAAAAAGCCCCCTGGGTCTACCGTGCCTGCGCTATCAGACAATGTTAACAGTGACGTGAGGAGTCGTTCGTAACGGGTTTTGTGCCGGCACAGTCATCTTATGTGATACAGACCTTTGTCTCAAGAGCCCATGGATACATGTGATTATGTAAGCCTATTTTTTTCATTTTATATATCACCATTGATTATGTAATTTGCTGGTTTTTGCAGTCCTACTTTTCTCACGAACTATCTCGCAGAGTAGCTTACGGGCTATTCGATATGAGCTGAAAAAGGCTTCATCTGTGTACACCGTACAGTAGGCTACAGTGTACCCTGAACTGTGAACACTGAACAGAGATGTAGTTGAACGTAATGAGCTCGTGTAACTTGTACTTTAACTATTGCTTACTGAACTATAATGGGCTAGGTCAGTGGTTCTCAACCTGGGGGGCTGAGCACCTCTCCTGCGCTTCTGTAACCTATCTGTGTGACATATTTGTATTTACTTCTGCATCAAATTTACAATTTTCCTTTGTAATGTTTCGTATTTTCTAGGAGCAGCATTTGGATTTGACCAGTAAAAAAAAGATCCGCCATGGCACGCCACGAATCAGGGACTCATCAAGCCTGGGTTGCGGCTGATGGAAAGAATATGAAAAATGCCCTAATGTGCAGGTAGTATGTATTGCAATTGGCACCTTCTTGAAATGCATTTGTTGTTTAAAATACTGGTAAGCATCGCGGTATTTCGTAAGTAAACTGGTATATCCTTAGATAATGAATTTGATTCTGCTGCATTCGGTTATTTTTATGAATGTTTGCTGGTAAAATTCCACTAAAATGATTAACAATCCTGGAAAGTATGCTACTCGTGCTGTAGTAAAATTGGTGGTACGGTCACATGCAACTTTAACTTTCCATTACAAAAATTATTTGTTCTATGAAAGACACCCTTTTGTCACATACAAATGTATCCAGTGTGATTTCTGCGTAATACTGAATGCCGGTGACGTCATATTTTGTGATACGATTTTTGATGTACAACGTTCTTTCGAGTTCTCTACTAGTTGCTGACGATTACCCCTGACGAGTCTCAGCCGAAAATATTCGGGCTCATTTCAATATGCGTATACTATTCAATTTTATATTGAAGTTTTGCACCTCGAAGAAGCTGTTCGAATATTGAATAGTTCCCTTGTATTGCAAATTTTTGAAACAAGTATTTTCTTTTCAACAGTCTCTGAGTCGGAGACCGC
>ATSW01004064.1:0-15841 GCA_000444245.1 Botryllus schlosseri
TCACCTGCAAGAATCATGCCATCTCCTTTATGAATATCGGAAATAGGTAATTTATGTCAGATAAATGGCAATGGTTGAGTGATAATGTCGTTTTGTAACATATTATTATTAGTTAAAATAAGTGAATATCGGATCAAACAGAGTCAGATCTGAAACCAAGTCACAAGGTTCCGAGTCACAAGTCGATCTCATTCTTATAGTTATAACTCGAGTCAAGTGGAGTCATTTTCAATTCAACATCGAGTCAAGTCTGAGTCCAAGTTTTGAGTTCAATTCTGCTCGAATTCAATTGGAATTCAACTCTCCTCGAGTGACTTAGAACAGCTCGCATTCATAATCGTTATATTCATCAGTTCTAACAGTTTCCGGCCCTATTTTCCAAGTATCAGGAATGATAGACAACACACTACTAATGGGGTGACTTCACTATTCTTCGAAGTTACAATGAAATATCCAACTAAGCCGTCCAAAATATTATTAATGCGTACCTAATTTGTAGCTATTGCCGAAATCCTTCCCTGCGTTTCCCATCGTGCTGCCATTTTGTAGTCCGTATTTTTGCTGCAACACAGTGTAAAGAAATAATTCTAGGGCTATTAAGAATATAGTTTTTTATAACGTACCCTGAGTCTGTCCACATTATCTCCTTGGTAGCGAAGGCGTCGCGTAAGCTCGTTGATAAGAATAGGCCATATCGGCGATGGCTTCGCACAGGCAATCACGTCCTGTATGATCTAAAATGCGTATGAGTTCCAAACTCTCGGGTAATATCAAAGGCCTCGGATTCATATTATAGTCATATTTCTCAGTCCAAACATGTTTTTTTCAAACAGATACAAGACAGTTTCCAGGCCTATTCTTCAATTATAGGTCCTGATATTAGAAACTGGACAAATTGAGACTCGAGTCTGGTCATTTTACGTTTTTAAGAAAATGACTCGAGTCAAGTTGAATTAACAAACAATTACGACTCGAGTTGAGTCATCACTCGAGTCATTACAACCCTGCCGCTAGGTCAATAAGGTTGAGAACAACTGCCTAATGGTGGTCTTGCAGGCAGAAATGAAAACAAGACGGAAAATCCAGCTCTCATTTCAAAATATGAAGTACTCATTATCAATTTACAGGTAGGATAAAGCATAAACCGTCACCTTTTCACCATTTTTAAGTCTCGACGCTATTATGAAGGCTTCACTGTACGCGAGTGGCCCATCGACGCATTCCGCCCACTCCACAAGAAAATCAGCCATGGCCGACCAAGCTTCCGGGTCGGTGATCATTTCGCAAAACGCCACCCCGAGTTTATCGGCGTATTCCGGGAAAATGAGCATGTCGAAAACCTGTTCAATAGTAAAATTTATTCACTGGCACATAGAGTGGGAAAATTGGAAATATGACGTCACTGGATAAGAATTTAGAATAATCAAAGCAAAAAGAGAGAGAGAGCGCTTAAGCTCAATATATTAAAATAGGATTATCACACCACACTTTTTTCAATTTAGATTATCCTACAATAAGACTTATTTCACCAAATTAGATTCAAATTAGAATTACTGAATTCACGAAAACTTGGAAAACAAATTCAAATCCGAATTGAATGTTGATGACCTTTTATCATCGTCCAATAGCAGCAAACCATATTAGGTAATGGTGAAAATAAGTCTTATATTACTACGCATCAAAATCGATAATAATGATTTCTTGAAAGGTCAATATGTATTCCTGTCCTAGCTGCATTCTCTCATAATAGTGAATAAAGTTAGACTCATTTCTGTAAATAGGGCATATATATTTTTAATTTTTTTTATCTCAAGGAATGCTACCAATGCTGAAATCTAGAAAACAAGGGACAGGAAATGGCATGAAGGGCTAAGAATAATAATGAATCAATTAAATCTGACACGAAATAATCTACTTTATGGTCATGAACGAAGATCTACCAAAAACATGGCTGGACCCGGCCTATGCAAATGTGTCGCAAATGATATTTTAGTCATAGACATCCCAAATTTCGCGGACAGGCTAATCAAATTTTAGTTGGCCGTCCACGTTCACAATAAACTACCGTACCTGGGTAATTTATTTTTCAATAATATAACTAATTTCAAGATGAACCTCGCGGGCCACTCAAAATATTCTCGCAGGCCACGGGGATGGACGCCCCTTTCTCTAAGCAGTAAGCAGCCTAGTTAGGCAACCAGAATTATCTAGTTGTCCAAGTGTGCCAGTAACCTGAATTCTGAAAACCTATATGGATCAAAACTACAAGCATACCCTTTCTTTTGGTGCTGGGTCTTCACAACGCTGACACGATTCTCGAAGAGCTGATTTTTCCTTGTTGCTTCCCCTTCTCACTGTTTAATAAAGTATTCCATCATTAGTAGCTGCAAGCGATAAAAGGATTGTGTGATTTTACGGTACGCAACCTACAGCAGTCTCTAGTTACCCTGAGTAATTATGATCAAATAACGACATGCGATTCAGGCATCGGACAGCACCTCTTGAAACACCCCCGAGTGTGCAAAAAATAATAATAGCGATCAGTTTTCTATAGCTACTCGCGGCCATTCTCTTTTTCATTTAAATGTCCTCGAATCTACTATTATAAAGCAACAAAAGCCGATGCTTTGCCGCCAGAAGGAACATCTCTATACCCTGGGAATAATTCATTAGCGTTGAGTTGTCATTTGGCTATTTGACAGCCGAATTTGTGTCTGTTATAGCGACTATACCGTAACCGTGCATTATTATCTGCAGTTCGCAACTCTGTGTAATTGTCATTATTACGTCACAACGACACAATTCTTTCTATACTTCGAATTTGATTAATGAAGGTAAATCGAAAAGCTTTGAGTGGAATAAATTTGGCAATATTAACGTATTGCTTGCTGCAATATACAGAGACTATTCAGAAAAGTACTAGCAATACCGACGACCTTGACCACCTCACACAACTTGATATCCAAATTCGGAAAACTCACAATTTTTCTCAAATCTCTTCGGATCCATCTCATACTCTCCATACGAATCCAATTCCGCGCCATAGTAATCCTTATGCCGAATACCGCCATCATCGTTACGTCGAAAAGCCGCTGCAAGTGGCACCCCTTCTCTCAACCATTCATGCCCGCGAACGCAACGATCGTGGTATACCCAGCTGACCTTAAGGAAGAGATTTTAGTGGTATTTTGCGAAAGACTGGCATCACCATTGCCATACCAGGAGGTTTTCTTCAGCTGATAACTTCTCCAGTTCGGGAGGAACTACAATGTCCATAGAGGAATCAGCGTCTTGAAGGTCGTTGCCAACTGATAGGGTATAGAAGGATATTTACATGAAACACAACAATTACCAGTGAATAACATAACACACAAGATTTATAGAGAGATCACCATTTTACATAAGAGACACCAATTATATCAGTGGTTCACAATGTATGGGCAGCTACCGAATAAAGGCGCGATAGCGCATCTGTAAAATTTGGGTGATGGTAACACTATAATTCTTGCAGTTTGAATATATTTTTTACCTTCACGCTTTACATGATCTCAGAAACAGCTATCATACAAGTATTCTAGTCCTTGTGACGATTGTAAGGATTTAGTAATACACGTGCTTCAAAATTATTTGAAGAAGTCCTCAACAAGAAATAAGTTTGGAGCAACTTTAATATTGGACCCAATAGCTTAGAGAAGTTCATTGCATATGCTAAAACGGAGAAATATCTTGCTTGCTAGGCGATTAAATCATCAGGTTGCCTAAAAGAACAATGCACACCAAATTTCAATCCGTTCCAACCGGTCATGGCGAAGCTAGTACAAAAACTGTACATTTATTATAAATTTTCTTTTCAGATTTTGAAACTGTACTGGCTACTTCATGACATTGATATGTTGTATACAAAACGATGAAAAAGTAAATTAACTAAATTCCAACCGGTAGAGCCAAGTTATTTGTGTTTTTTGTTGATAATTCTGGAATTACCAAGCGTCAATGCTATTTTTTCAAATCCCAAATTTCCAACTGCAATAACTTCGCTTCTACCAGTTGGAATTGAGTCGGATTTGTTTTGCAAAGTTTTTGTACACAGCGTATCAATTTCACGGGGTAGCCAGTGAAATTTGAAAAAAAAATTCAAATATTCTATAATTACATTCAAAATTTTCAAAGTTGTAACACGTTCGCGATTACCGGTTGGAAAAGGTTTAAATTTGGTGTGCATCAAATTTAGGCGACCTGACGATATATTCGCCTAGCACTATATGAAAAAGAAAGTTTTTTTGAACAGGCTCTCACCGATATTAGCTAGACCACCCCTGCGCTTCGACGAAAACGCCATTTTTACTTTTAATTCCGACGGTGTGAAGTGGGATTTCCTGAGATTGAGCTTCGGATTTCTAGAAGAGAAATATC
Organism: Botryllus schlosseri; assembly: GCA_000444245.1. Lineage (NCBI taxonomy): Eukaryota > Metazoa > Chordata > Ascidiacea > Stolidobranchia > Styelidae > Botryllus > Botryllus schlosseri. Next base: position 4,414 of record ATSW01004064.1, read on the forward strand.
ATCTCGCATCAGACCCACGTTCTGATAATTTGAAACCTTCAAACATACTTGAGGCCTTGAAAGTCGGCAGCTGGCATCGACTCCATGGTTTTGAAGTCGCCCAGTTTGTTGGAAGCCATTTCAAAGCTGCCGATGGAGAAATCACTGTCTACCTGTGAATGAAATGCAATGTTTATCAGCTTGTGTTTGTGGATGAGTTCAGATTGTAAATACTCAACTATAATTAGAACTACTTGCTTTACAAAACAAACAACAAGAATAAGGACTAACGAACTTTACCTGGCTGGCACAGGCGGGTTTTTCCAAAAAATTTACCTTTACTTTTTAAAACTGGAAATCACGACCACAATGGGATGCGAAACCAACAAGTATTATATCGTTGGATTCAGAATGTTAATGCCTACCCAACTACACCACGAAGCTAGACGAGAGCATGGCAACCGAGCGAGTATATAATCAAGAAGACGAGAATACCTCGTCGTAAAAATGGACAAGTTTTGGTTACTTCCTTATAGAGTCTACAACGTGTACGTGCTATTCACCGCGACAGAGATGCCTTCTTTCAAACAAGCCATGAGTGACCGCTTTTGCTCAACTAATTCGATCGATACTATCAAAACATGGAAGAGCGTTTCACCATAAACACGAGGTCTGACCCTCTCTATTAAATCGGAATCAGATCGGCTGTCCACATGAACGGTACAGGACAGGGTTTGAGGTTTGTAATCGGGGGCTTCCGAGCCTCGATATATCCCCCCTCTGGCTACGTCACTGCTAGTACTAACCGCAACTGCACCAGAGCGATCTTTTAATAAGGATGTTGAATTTCATAACACAAGAAATTTTTTTCACACGATTTGCTGCGGATAGTTTGTGGTATACCAGCTCATTATGAGTGGTACTGCTGCCAATAAACGAGACACATAGAATAGTTGGTACTATATATATGGCTTGATCATTAATATGTGCCGACCTTTGTATTACACAAACTGGTTTGAATTCATAATGATAAACTGTTTTCCACATTATTTTCTCTAGGAAACACCGTCGGAGACCGTTGGGATTATTTAGTGTATTATTATTTGGTATTTCGAAGTCAACCCGTTTCGCTCCGGGACACATGAAAGCATGAAGTTTTCGACAACATACGGCTGGGCAGAGTGCAGTGTCAAAAAGATCGACGGCGATAAATGCTTGGCCAAAATTGACATTCGCTGGTAGGCCAAAACCTTCGATATTGACATGTGACACCCCAATTTAAAGTTGTGTTTTCCAGATATGTTTCATAGACCTGCTTTGCATGCAACTGTGGTCAGCGCGCTCTGTTTATCATGCATTCCCGTAAAACGTAGCAAACCAATATTAAAAATGTATTATTTTTGCTTTGCGAGTCTTGAGTCGCGAGATGCATTAAAATACAGATTTGGGTCGCGGTCTAAAAATTTGAGAGCCCATGAACTAATCAGATTGATAATACTGTTGGAAATGGTGTTCTGTATCATGATGCCTCAGCGTTGACCGGCGAGCCCGCAAGTTTTTGAGTTTAATAGGGGATAATTAGGTTATAACGTTCAACTGAATTAATTCACTGGTAGTTGAAGTGTTTGTCTGATTCACGTCCACAGAATGACAAGCAATAAAAAATGGAATCGAAATTCTCACCTTCCAAACGGATATCGGCTTCACTATGAATCCACTGCCCATTTTCAGCGTGCTGTGTTTCACTTCCTCGAGCGGCTCGTCATCCGTTTCGGATTCTGATCGGAAAAATTGATAGAAAGATGCCGGGTATGGTTGTTAAAAAATAGCTTTTTTCAAACAAATCTTACAAGACAGTTGAAAATATTGTAAAGTTTGATAAAAATAGTGCCGCACATCAAATTTGTCTCAATTCAAAGCTGCAGAAGCGAAACTATTAGAGATAGAGAATTTAAACTTTATTAAAACAAAATTTTCAAATCATACTGACTATGCAAAAAAATCGTGAATTTGTCTTTAAAAAGGATTCATAACAAATTTGGCTCAATCCCAACCCTTGAAGCGGAGATATTTTAGAACAAGATCTGGGACTAGAAAAATATAGTACCGGTATCCAATTATTTATGTTCTTCAAATATTATTACCGTAGAGAACTTTCAACCATATTACTATTACTTCAAATCCAAATTTACCTCCTGCAATGATTTAGCAAGAAAAATTGCATAAAATTCTATTATCCTCAATAAATTCAAACCATAACTCACTTTCGGCGCTTTCGAGAGACAGCATGTCGATCAAATCGTTTGAGGTAGCCGACTGAGCGCTGACAGTCGATTCGCTTTCCTTCCCGAAAAAGCTCGGCATGAACGACTCGGCCTGTGTCTGGTGATGTACCGGCGTTATGAACGAAATGACAGGTTCTGGGGGATATCCTGGATTGCCGCTTTCTGAATAGAAATAGTAGCCAGTCCGTCACTTATCAAAATTTTCATCACATTTAAACACTTGCGGGGGAGTTTAGCGTAGTGGTGACGAGAAGCGCTTGCTACTGAGCGGCCCAGGTTCAATTCCACGTCAGACATTCACCTACACTACTCTTCTCCAATGTCGTAATTCTTACAATGACAAAAAAGTCCAGAAGAACGTAGTGACAAGGAATGGAAAGCGCAAGAAAGAGCAGCAGCATAGAGATTAACAGCGAAACTGTGAGATCGGGCACCAGGTCGAGGTGGATGCCAGTTCAACAGGCTGGCACCGTCGGGTTTTTTCCGGAAAATTTTGCTTCACTAACCAAAATTGTAAAACACGACCTTATTGGGACACGAAACCAACAGGTAACATACTGTTGGGTTCAGAATTTCCACGCCCAACCAACCACGCCACGAAACGAGACGGGAGCGGGTCAACCGCTCGTGTGTATCAGCTAGCCTTCTTGTGGCTCCCTTTGATGTTTGAAAATCCCACCAAAATATTATTTCTAACAAAAAAATTAAACTCATATTGAAAAATTACCCTTGGTTGACTTGGAGTCTGGAATTTATAATCGCTACTCAGCAACGATTTCGTTGCCAAGAAAAACGATTCTCTATTGTGATCAACTTCGGTATGTGAAGCACTTTCAGCAAAATGGTGAGCATCAAAAACAAATATCACAATAGATTGACCGATGACTACTGCATTCTCTGCAATTACGCCTTGCTTTGACACCCTTCTTGAAGCTCAAAGCCAATGCCAAGTTGGACATTAAATTGATTTTTTCCTTGTTAGTGTTGCTATTCGAAGGTACGTGCTTACATGCTTTATAATTTTTGCTGTACCTAATGAGAGTATTCGTGCGGCTCCAAACGTACTCTGAAATTCGTAATGCGAGTACGACATCAATAGAGGTTGGGAACCAATGGTGTATGTACTGCAGTTGCTCGGCAACTTAATGGTTTAAGTTAATAAACAACCAACCAATAATTAGCATGGAGCTTATTATAATTACATCACATACTACACATCAAGCATGCTTTAGTAAATACTAACGACATAATATTTCACGTAGTCACTCTCTCGTTCGAGAGACTGCAAAACAGTGGAGTCTCTCTCATATCAGATTAGACTCATTTTACGCTACCTACGATAAACATCGACGAATAAATCCTGTATTGAGCAATCTCTTGGTTCAAGAACTTACTACAGAGTTGACGTTCAAGTTAAGTATAGCGCAGCAATTACCTACAATACACAGGTTACGCTACTTTGCTACTTCAGGACGATACACTGCATGGTTACCCACGTGCTCTGTGAACAAGGGATTACGTTTACACAGTACAACGAACTTTATATCGTACGACTACAACGATATCGTGCAACAACGGACTATACCCGTACCGGACCATCAACCATCCGGTAACCCTTTCATTGCAATAGCTACGGCAGATTTCACGATCAAATTCGCTTGTTGTGTGATTATTTTCCGCCTCATTATATTCGTGATTATTGTGTACCTTTCATATTAATTAGAAGTGTGCATGCAATAGCGCTTTCATGGCTAGTGGCGGCAAACATAATAAACCACCTACCTCCAACCCTAAAGTTGGCACAGGCCCTAGGGACATTAAACCTAAGGTCGAAGTAGTAGCGGGGCAACCCGACAGGCAGACTAGCGAGGATAAACACCAAACTAGAGAACAAACAGCTAAGGATCATGTCGACGCAGCTCATAAACAAAATATGGACGCTCTAACGAATCGTGACACAGAAGTAGCCGACGACACAAATGCTGAGCTGGACCAATCAGACGGTCAGACAACAGATGACGAACACGATTTAGACGAGCCACACACATCGACAGGGCGCACGTCACACACGCCGGATTTCACTAACGTTACTGCCCGCAGACGGCATAACGCAGCACCATCTCAAGCTGTGCCTCAGTCTCATTTAGCACAATCCAATGTCGCACATGTCGCACAATCAAGTGTCGCACAACCACCTGCTATATCAGCACCAATTGCACCTTCACAAACAGATACTGAATTGATTCAGGATCTCGAAACAGTTGAGAACATGGAAATGACGGTTGTCGTTAACAAACTGAAACGCAATGCTTTTGACGAAGACAGACCAAGCGCGTTTTTCACAGTTGCTGAATTAACATTTGAAGCAAGCAACATTACGACAGATCACGCTAAATCATGCTACCTCATGCTCAATATCAAACAACACGTCTTGGAACGCGCTATGATATTTCCAATCAACACAAAAGCTATAAACAGCTACAAAACAGCCAAGCTAGCATTACTACGCAGATACCAACCGGAGGCTAAGGAATCAGCAAACAACTTTGGCCTTATCGTGAATCTTCTCAAATTGAATGATCTTACACCTGAACAGGCGTACGACGCTGTCATCACATACCACAACGGTCTTCTTGATTGCGTTGCCATGAGACGAATGATGAATTCAGTATTCCATCATATCGTGGACCATCGCCTACGTCCATTCTTACTGCTCAAACTCCGTACTAGCAACATCGATGAATTGCTAGTCGTGGCACAAACAGCAGCAGCTCAGTTAGCAGAAGAAAGACACGTCAATGCCATACACACCAACACCACACACGCAGCTAAGGTGGCAGACCGACAGAGAGATGAGGAAACAGCATCCTTGAAAGCGCTTGTACTGAAGCTACAACGCGAAGTTGATCAACGCAAGGGCAGCGGATCTCAGTTGACTACTAGAGGCCACGGTTTCACTCTATGCTGGTATCACAATAAATATGGCAAGAAAGCTAAGAAATGCAGCGACACCGCATCTTGTCAATGGGATGCATATTCTACAAATTTGAACGACTCCAACACTGCTCAAAATTTTTGGAAGAGGTGAAGTCGATCGGCATCGTCCTGCGAATTTACGAAGTTGACTTGCTTCACCCGAAATGGCTCACACTTTATTCTGTGTTTCTTTGTTATTTCATTGTCATATGGGTGTTTTCGATCCATTCAGACATCAGACGACGCCCGAAACAGGCTTTATCTGGACTGTCACGTGTGCATTATTTTCCGTACAAAGTACACCCTTGCCAATACGTATACATTAGGGAACCATCGCAGATGCAAGGGTTACGCAAGCATTATCTAGGACCTTTCCGGGTTTTACACAGATGGAAACATCATCTTCAAATCGCAATCTCAGGTCGAACACGTAACGTAGCATTATACGATGTCAAAGTCGTGTATTGCGACGGCGATCGCATCTCAGATTTTTCTCGACCGAACGCAAACACGCAGTTTACATCCGATTCTCACGATGCTGAAAAACACGTGCCCACAACACATGTAGGCCGAACGAACGTCGCTGCTAACGTTGAAAATACAATTCAGCTTCAGAAAGCAGTCGAGCCAACAGCGAGCGCATCCGGTTCAGATGTTATTGCAGATTCAAGCGAGCAGATTTTGAGCGAGCGAGATTTTGAAATTGTTCAAGACTGTAACGATTCGAATTTACCTTGCAGACCTGCTATTATTGATAAAATTACTACGACGAGAACAGGACGTGTGACTTCCCAGCCGCACGCACTCAAGGATTATGTATTATCCGCAGTCGATTGTCCTGTCAATTTTGATGGCGTGGCTGTTCGCCCGACCAGCTAAAGGAAACGATACTCCGATTTCTATCACGGCTAACGTATGTCGACGTGAAGCCGCTTCTGACTTGATCGATATTCAACCCCCAAACGAGTGCAAACACGACCCGATTATACACTCGCAATCGTGCCTAGCAAACATCTACGCCTTGACAAACAGATTTCACCATCTCGACGGAAAGATGTGTTTTGTAGCTGAGCAATTTTGGGAAACACATTATTTTTTTTTTCGGTTCTTATTCGCAAATTATAGGCGAAGAAAGACGTTACAGTATCCCGTTAGTGGAATGTCAACACGCAATTGTCACACATTTGTCGGCATACGGACAACTGGCCGAACAAGCTGACGGATTACTTTCAACTACTAACAAACTACACTTGAAGTGGAAATGGGCGAGTTCACGCTCTGGCTTTCTACGCAACCTAATCGTGCATACAATACCGATTGTATACGATTCAATAACCAGAAAACTACGAGCCGATATATCTGATCTCTCTGGATGTAAAGCAAAGGTCGGGCACTGTCAAACAGACCAGGGAACGGTCATATGGCCTCCCTCCATCACAAACAAATATGCGTGTCCTACGGTACCAATTAGAATGCGTACAAACATCTTAATGCATACAAACAGCAACCACGAAGTATCAAGGGTGGAAATACCAGACCTAGCTCTATCTTTTCAGTCAGCGCGCACATGTGATTCCAATCTGGTCCGCTGCTTGCCCAAACGAGCANTGTGCATNNCAGGAGGATTTTTCATAGTACCAATNCGCTGCACTTTAAGCGATGCAAAGACCCTTGGGCTGAAACTTTCGANGGAAANNCTNAACAGCTCAAGTACTTCTACGCGTCTCTTGCTAGGNCAGATGCAGGAATTNCATGATGANTCNATGGATAGACACAGGNGACTGATTTCACACCTGGACTACCTCAGTTGCACAATNGAACAACANTTTTACAACGTCCACAAATCGCTGACACCAATGTCACCGGACTCGACGTTCAATATNGCACCCTACAACTCAAGATTGGGTGTGTTCGACTCATTCTTATACAAAATGCATTGCATAACACAAAACATCACCGTCCACAACAACTTATTCTTNCCGGACGGAACACTACACTAAGCGCCCGACCACTCATCTCGTTCAGTACAGACAGGACATATTTCGGNCAATTATTNGACAACAACACAGCCTTTTTGGAGACTAGATACATCGACACTGGCTCCGCAAACGCAACCAGAATATTCANGGTGGGTGATTCCTATTTCAANTATCAGAATGGAATTCTCANNTCACGCAACGCCTCNGTCACACAAGTCAAATTTTCNATGGANCTCAACATTGACGANTTATTAGGATCGCCNCGTGTTGACAATATCACNGANACCNTCCTACATTTATTCAGGAAAATGGATTCTTCATTTAGCACAGATTACGATCATGTTTTATCTCANATATCCAGTTCNATGCTGCTAGTACAACGNCTACGGAGCNTGTCCGCTTCGTACNNTTCGAACCGCAGTAGGCAGGATGACACTACNCAAATTGACCCCTTAGAGCCAATAAAAATAGCATCNGACGCCATTAATNNTAGCATTNTATCCTTTTTATCCANNATNACCAACCCTTTNCTTAAGCTTTTNTTTNCNTGTTGGTTTNNCGCTACGATGCTATGGGNTTTATACTTTTCATGCCGTTTATTATGTTGTAATCGTCATAGGCTTAGANAACGTTTNATTGTGCATCGTGAATCTGCCGCTAGCTCATTTCAGGCCCTCCGTGCACGACTCCGCCGGCGACGGTATGCTGTTGATGAAAGGATTACTCACGAAGTTCAGGGAGACGCGAATGACCTGCAAACGATCCGTACGGGCAATGACTATGACAATCTCGAGGACGATACCAAATCTCTCGCAGACTCGACAAAGGTCGCCGAAACAACCACTACTTCTAACCCAGATGCACACAATCAACCAATAACTCCGACTATCGAATCGGACACATCGACCAACGACCTGACTACTTCTGACGATTGCGTACCAGTCCAGGAGATAACACAACCGAATGCATCTGGAGGCGACGAAACCGCACCACAACAACAACAACCACAACAACAACAAAATCAGGTGCCAATTGAGTATGCGAGAATCACTGCAGTAATAAACGACCACAGCCCGAGATTTCGCCCAAGGATTCCCAAAATCCTGCACAATGCCAAGCAGAAACGACCACGTAATACGAAGATTCGTCCGCGTCTGCCCATGAACGAGTAAATCCGAGTAACGCAGTATATGCCAGCCGGCGGGTATGTTATATACTGTTATATATTGACTGACTGACCATGCTCAAATAGATGGTCTGGATAACGAGGTATCAACAAGTTTATTAGCCCCGCGCGCGCGGTCACGACAGTGACATATGGACAGATGTGACGCTCAGCGTGAGTGATTTTTAGGATTAGATTGTTAGGATTAGATTTCTTTATTGTGTATTTGTTTCATGCCAGTTATGTATATTATAAAATGAATGAATAAAAACATGCTCATTGCTCCATCAATTAGACTTGCACATTTGGATCTCATTTTTCCACTAACACATTTCTCTAATTATGGGATACACTCCATGCTACAACTGATTAATTAACCTAATTATATGACATTTAGACCTATTGTTATCTCTTTTCGGAAGGGGTAACGATGCAGTTGCTCGGCAACTTAATGGTTCAAGTTAATAAACAACCAACCAATAATTAGCATGGAGCTTATTATAATTACATCACGTACTACACATCAAGCATGCTTCAGTAAATACTAATGACGTAATATTTCACGTAGTCACTCTCTCGTTCGAGAGACTGCAAAACAGTGGAGTCTCCCTCATATCAGATTAGACTCATTTTACGCTACCTACGATAAACATCGACGAATAAATCCTGTATTGAGCAATCTCTTGGTTCAAGAACTTACTACAGAGTTGACGTTCAATTTAAGTATAGCGCAGCAATTACCTACAATACACAGGTTACGCTACTTTGCTACTTCAGGACGATACTCTGCAGTACTCAAGACAAGATAACCTCGTAAAAATGTAGTAGTTTGGCTACTTGCTTATGGAATCCACAACATATGTCTAGTGCGAATAAGTATGTGCTAGTCATGATATTCATTACATCGTCTTTCAAATAAGCCATGAGTGACCGTTTTTGCTCAACTATTACGATCAGTTTTATCAAAACAGGGTAGATCTTATCACCATAAACCTCAGTCTGACTCATGCGTCGTACAGCTAGTTTTTGAGTCCTTGTGAGGTGAATGTAGAAACTATAACTATAAAACTTTGCTGTTCTTTTGAATAACCTTTACTGACCGGTGGGCCTCTATGTCAAGATTTCAGTGGGTTCAAAAATATGTTTATACATTTCTTAAGTTTTCAAATTATCCAGAAGGTAATCTATTTTTAACATGGTGAAGAGACAAAGCTTACCAGGATCCTCTGTTTCTCCATCTTTATTGAACGAGAAGAAATCCTTTATCTTTGGAATGATCTTCTCAAACTACCAATAAAAAAGAAAAGAAGGTAAAATAATAGAGCATCATTTTCGAACACCCATTTTAGGCTATGCAATGACTGTCAATTCAAAGTGAAAGTAGCAACTCAGTTTCAGTTAAGTCGATTCCAAGTGCTCTGTATTGAATCACTATGTTTTGTTCAATTCAAAATATAAGGAAGCGAATCAGTATTTGCAGCATTTTACTACAGTGATTTAGAACTACCGGTACTAACTTCCAATTTTCGTGTTGAAACATTTACCTGGGACATTTTGCCAAAGTTTCTAACACCATTAGATTTGGGCGTGAGCTTGAATAACAATAAATTCTCTAATTCAAGTGGCCACAAAAGAGGTTTACAATCGACTTTGAGCTATTTGCAAACTAGCAACTTCAACAGAGCAATGTAGGTTACGAATTTAAGTGTCACTGTGATTGTTGCTACGTGGGAAGAATGTCAAAGCGCTAGCAGGAAGCATAAATCAGTATGTCCCTAGATTCATTAGAAGACGCTCGGTGAAAAGCTCACCCTCAACTCATCCGCTCAAGATTGATGTGGAAAAATCGAAGGCCATAAATTCTGCAATTGGCAAACACTTGTTGGATAATCACGCCTGTGCAAAAAATTATCAAGACGACAGCTCTCGCATAATCGAAAAGGGTCGTTCAAACTTTCATTTGTGTGCCTTGGAGTTGACTCTTATCAAAATACACCAGCGAAGGCCGTGTCAACAAAAAGAGTCCGTGTATCATCTAAAAATAGTACATTTAACGCTCTCTCATTCGAAATTTCATGCTGGTGACGTCATATTTTGTGATACGATTGTGGATACACGATGTTCTTTTGGATTCTCTACTAGGGTGGAGTGAAAAATGAAAATTTTTGAATTTCAAAAAAGTGTCTTGATATGTGGTGCCAAATAGCAAATAAATAAATTGTATCATAATTTTGGGTTCGTACACCCTCTAGTTCTAGTTCTACACCCTCTAGTCGTGCACTTTCACCAGACGAGCCGAAAATGGCCAATTTCGCCATATCTTGATAACCTCTCACACTAGAAAGCTAGTTTTGGGCTTAAAAGATGCAGAAGCTACATGTTTCTATCTCACTTCCATAGAACTTATTCTTAAAAATGAACAAGAAAAAAGTTACAAGCAAATTACTGATTTTATAGGTAAAATTAAGCACTGAAACAGTGGGTAGGATGTCAAAAGCGTGTAGTGATTGATCGTATGACTGAACAACATACCTCATCAATTACAACTACTTTTCAAAACTTGCTCAGACAAATGAAGCCCGCTCCAAGTAAAGAGATTTATTACCAACATGCTGTTGTAGGATTTGTATCACATGCATCATAAAGCTCCTGATTGAAAGCACAAAAATTGGAAATCCACATTCAAAACAAATGTCAATTCTAGATTGGAAACAGAAGAAAATTGTAGTAGTATCACAGGTTATCAGGCTGCACAAACATTACAATGTTTAGCATTGAAAGATTCCATCTGCTTTTCAGACTTAAGTTTTTGTCTGATGAGGCTATCTCTACGTTTGAATCCTGAAACATGGGCAGATGCTTCAGTCACCACTGTCACAGTCACATGTCTTTCCACTGTCTGGTTGTGACAATGATGACTGAGTCGTAATGGTGATTATCTTAGGTTTTCCAGTTCGAGATTTGACAAGGTCTTGATTTCGGGCAGCTGTTCAATATCTTTGATGTTTTAGTTGACAATTTTTTGGAAAGATGTAGCCTCGATG
>ATSW01004065.1:0-15529 GCA_000444245.1 Botryllus schlosseri
GAGCTTGGATACGCTGGTGTGGGTAGTCCCGACTAGAGTTGATCTGTTACTGCGGAGTGGAAACCCTGCCCAGTGCTCTGAATGTCTAAGTGTAGAGAAATTCCAATCTCCCCAGTATCACCTCGCAGCTTGCCGCACAGTGTGTATTGCGGTTAACAGAACTTTCGGAGTAAAATAAGTCAGCAGGTATACAATGCAAAAAGGTCCGGACACTTCGTGATTTCCTCATCATTTTCATGATCGTCGATAACACTCTCACATTACACAAATTTAGTGAGGCAGTCTAGTGAACCTCATTTTCTCGTCAAAGCGAACACTCCACATGTGATAGACAAGGAAAACGCAACCCATCCAAGGATGTAGCTGTACCCCCAGAAGAATACAGAAATGAAAGTTATGGTGTGACCGTAGAATGCGGTGTACGCGAACATTCCAACCAGAATAAACATTGCTGAAACTCGAATGCAGCGTGTTACTATATATATGGACAACACCGAATTATGTAGCTGAGCATTTATGATTTACAATTAATCACATAGACCTATTTGAATGAATCAAATCACCCATAAATGCATTTAAACCGACCTCATCACCCAACCAAAATGATGCACATCGTGATTCAATAGAGACTTTACCTCAGTGGTTCTTAACCTTTTTATCTCCAGTGCCCCCCTTCGAAAATTTCCCGAGTCTGGCGCCCCCCAATTGTAAGGACTGTAGTAAAACAATGGGTAAGTGGTTGAAGTCGGGTTTTGGGTTGGGACTTCACTATAAGACCACTCGACTAATTAACGGTATAATTGTATGTGCTATCTTGGGGATCAAATCCAGGTTGTTATAGCAACAATCGGGCATGGCGTACGGGCTCATAGCATTTGGTTCGAGATCGATATACACATCCCGAATTTTCTGCGATTGGCAATACGGGCAGGTTGAGTTTTGCTTTATTGCTTTGTGTGACTAATAAACTAATTGAGAATATGGTAGAGATTTGCTCATATTAAATTTAGTCCGGCACCAAGCTCTTACACGTGAATGGGGGTAACAACACTAAGCAGTATGGCAACATTCTCGTGGTCATACCTTGTCCCTGTAAAGCGAAAACTACAAATTTCGACTTTCAAATCATTTGTAATATACCCTTCCTCCGTTATAACCATAATGACACTGATGTACAACCAATCAAGGAACCTTCGTCAAGATCGGATGGTTGTATTTGGGGATGACTATCGGTTATCAACTGGTATCAATCGAAATGTACATTCGTACTGTATCGTCCCAAACATAGATTAAAATTCAGTCACCTGAACTTGCAAAATCGCCCCCGAGCCTGAAAACTGGCATTGCTACGAATAAATAAAATAAAAATAATTAATCGTGCCGTCATATATCTTAGGATTGCCATTTCAATATTAAGTACAAGTATAGTGCGGTAGGGATGGTGTGAACGCGAGGTTCACGTTCGCGTTCTGTGTGTGAACCTCGGAAATTTAGAGGTTCGCGTTCACAACAGAACCTTGGTAGGTTCTGNACTGTGAACNTTTTTCATATATAACAATTTTCACTTCATTATAACATCGTTGGTTTAAATTTATTGCATTTCAACTGCAGGCCACTCCATGCATGGCGCTGGCAGCATAAAATAATCAACACTAAACGAGCATGCACCTTGACAATCTCAAAAGTTTCACTTGCTTTGTTGCAAAAGTTTGCTCGAAAGATCCAGCTTTCCGTTTGTAAATATTTAGTGACTCTCTGCTGCGAGCTTGACCCGCAATCACAAAACATCACGAGNGAAATAAGCTATGTAGTCANNGAATGATGCTTATTCGACCAATCAATGAGATTGATATCGTTTTCTGATGTAAAAAATCTAGCAGGCNCNTGGGGTCNATCTTGACTTCATGTTTACTGTATCATTAAAACCAAATCGGTGCAATTGAGGTGTTGGCTATACTGCTGTATATCTTGTTAATGGGGTAATATCAGTAGCAAGCATAGATACCCGGTTCACACCANGATCAAAATCAATGTAGCAATACTCGGATGCCGAATACATTTTCCGGTCTATCATACGAAAAAGGTGATTTANGTCTGATTTGAGTCAAGTCATGACTCGAGCCATCCCAACACTGCTACAAGGCTATATCTGCATCTTCCTTGCCCGGCGGCATATGCACATNATGTAATCATGGTATGCATATGCGCAGATCGTGTGTATGTATATCATGANTCGGTGTATATGCNGCAAAAACATCNAAGACAAAAATANACNTNCCTTTCCCTATATATTCCCTGGNAAGTCCTCGTCGAAATTGTTGGCAAAGTGNCGGAAGATATTGATTTTATGGTATTATTGATTTTAAGGGATTATTATATCAATTTNATTGCCCCAGTTGATANATTTGGCGACGTTTAAAACGNCAATATATACTTCAGCATTGTGACNCTATGTTGNCCGAGTCGTCACTAGGTATCGTGTACATTAATATANGCTATCATTTCATTGAAGGATAGGNTTGGAATTAGCAATATGACGTCACGTGACGTCATGAGGTTCACGTTCGTGTTCACACAGAACCTTTCAAAAACGTTCGCGTTCACACGAACCTGAACCTTTCAGAGGTTCACACCATCCCTATAGTGCGGGCGTGTCTGTCGCTTGTGCCTATACCACCAGTGTTTGGACATTGGCTCAGAAGACACGGTGTCACTCAAATCTTCATGTGGAACTTCGTTGTGTTGACTGTCAGGTTTAAATCATTACATCGTTCTCAAAATATTAGCCCTGCATTATCAAATGAATGGAAAACGAATTAGGCATATACATACCAAAATCTTGAACGGAAATGCTAAGAAACATTTATTTTAAAATAAATTCATTCATGTTCTTTCCTGTGGTAAAGGTATGTGATCTGTGAAGTTGGATAACATAATAGCCTCACGTTCCACGAAAATCGAACCAACTTGAACACCAAAAAGTCCGGCACTGAAGTTGCTGCCGTAAATCCATCCCGGTGAGATTAGAGACACAAGATTGCAAGCCAACGCTGCAAGGATTCCGATTCAACATACGATCCTTATTACGCCCATTCCCCGATCTGTGTGGCTAGCGCAACAACTAGCGTAGTGTGTAAAGAGAAAAATGTTCCGTGGAATCGCACACGCGTAGCGCCTACTCTAAAGCCGTGAAATTACCTGCTTTCCGTTATCCAGTGTTTGTTTTGGAAACATTAATATTTGCTTCTTAATTCTGACTAAAAGAAGACGCCCATTAAAGGGTACGCGCTATATTTCGATATTATCCGTGATTGCTGACAGCATAACAATATATCAGGGCTATATACTATGACTAGGGTTGCATTTAACACAAATGGTGGTTTAAAACACTTCATTTAGAACAGTAGTTCTTAACTTTTTTGTCCTCCAGCGCCCCCTTCCAAAAATTATCGTACTCCAACGCTCCAACCCCATATTGTAGGGACTGTAATAAAGACAATGGGTAAGAGGGTGGGCCGTAACAGCATTTCGCCAGTCCCAATAAAAACGATTGTTTTGGCCACCTATAGCGTGACAAACCAAACTTCTTGGGGCTTCGCACCCAAGAATCTCGTCGCGTGATTGCGATAGTGAGCAAGGTTTGCACGGCCTGGTCGCTCTTGCCGCCAAATTTTTCTATAATGCATGAATGAACTGCTGGTAATTGCAAAAATATGTCGCTATAAATTTTTTATCCTCTCAGCCCCCACGTAATCAGATTTGCCAGTAGCGCTGAGTGAGCTGTTCTCTTGAAAAATAAAGGCCAGCTATTTGATAATTAAACATATTTGAGCGTGCCCGTTGGTACAAAGTACTTCATTACAAGTTGTTATTTTGTTACGTATTGTCCGCTATATAGTAAAAAGATATTAAACACATAAACGTATTAAACTGAAGTAAGCACACGGTTCAAAATTGGTATTTCTTCACTGGCAAGTAATTTTTCTCTAATGGATGTTATTTGGCCTGTGGGGTGCAGATTACGACAGCATGATAATTCGGCACGAGCGATCTAAGCACCTATTATGGACAATTAGACATATATACATCAAAGTTTACGGTCAACATAAGGGCAATTATGAATTGGATGTAAGTCGCGCGGAACGCGAAAAATAAATTCAGTTGAGCTCAGCTTTGCACCCCCTTTCAGATGCTTTCACGCCCCCCAAGAGGGGCGCCCCCTAGTTTGAGAGCCACTGCCTTAGAATTATCATGGTGACATATAATAAGAAATAGTTAAATCAAGTCCCTGCATTAATTCGATTTTTAGTACGCATTTTATCAATATTTTCAATAAGTTTCTTTAGACTCTCGCGGGTCGCACAACACGGTGTTGCGGGCCGTAGTTTACCCACCCCTGCGATATGGTATGGTTGGAGCCATCAAAATAGTCCGTTCAACAGCTATAGCACGCAGGGGTGGTCAGTAACGAAGTAAGTTTACTTTTTCGAAGTAGTTTTCCTCTACTTCTGATACTTACTCAAGTAAATATAATCTTCGTTACTTTTACTTCATAATATTTTGTGATCTACTTACTTACTTTTTTCTATTTCAAGTTTGTGAAGTAGAAGTAGTGTAACCCTCCAATTAGAAAGATAAACTGGGGCATTCCCGGGCTGTTTTCATGGAGCTTTAACTTTCAATTTTAAGAATATTGAAGTCAAATCCATAATTTCCGTCGCGCTTCACATCAAGTAGATTTAGAGTTACAAATTTGTTTTCACGGAAGTGAATATTATTTAGGTTGCAGGTTGCATTGCGCCGCATTGTCGCCCATATCACATATTTCATCACAGTAAATATGGCCTCATAACGTTTGAAACTATCGTTTCGCAATCTAGCATTTACCCGTCATATCGTAATCTAGTCGCCCATGACTTCTCCTAATCTGGAAAAGTGGGCTCTGACTTTTTGAGCGTTAGATCTGTTTTAGCAGACCACTGTCTCGAAAAAAGATATGAAATAGGTTTTCCACTTCTCTGATGTAGTATTGGTATTCTTGTTCAATTCGCAGTATCATCAGTTAGAGTTCTAATTAGTTTCAGTTCTTTTGTCTGGAGAACAGACACGTTCAAGTTTAAAAGCAAATTGAGCGTCGCCGTCTATTTTCCGAAATACAATTACACTATATGGCATTTTTACGTTACGCCATATTTTTTATCATTTTATACGAATCGCGCAAAGTGTTAACATTGTATCCATCCGAACAACCTCTCCGTATTGCTCTTCCACAATACAAAAGGCCGTAATATGCGCGAGGGAACATGCCATGACACTTTCTAAAATGGGATGTTCGAGGAAACAAAAGAGTACTATCTCATTTCCATAGCACAACTATCATTTGCATCCCATGAGGCGGTCGAATGCTGATGCTGTCGGAAATTTACAACTTCTGGGATACATCAATGTGCATTGTGCATGAAGCTGTCTGCACCTTCCGCATTGCTCAATTTGCACATTCTGAAGTCCATGCGAACGTATTATGGCCGTTTTCAAAACTACTGACTTACTTGAGTAGATTTAAAGCCAGCAAATTCTACTTCTACTTCAAGTAGTTTTATGATGCGTATGGAAGAAGTACTTCTACTCGTACTTCGGTAGATTTTTGCGTAGATACTTCTACTTCTACTTGAGTAGCTTTCTTGACTACTTTGACCACCTTTGATAGTACGTAGATATTTCATCATGGGAGCTATATTTATCCTATATTTTCAACTGTCATTGTCAATCCACCGTGACGTCACAATTGAACATTCCTGACGCCATGGAAAACAACAAACAACAAGAACAATAAAAACATGTTTTAATTAAGGGCTTTGTTCCAATCATGTTTGAGTTGAATTGATTTTTGTTTCAAGCACAAGCCTTGTCGCACGAGAAGGATAATAATGAATTCACGTTCGACTCTAAAACGAAGAGAGCCACTATACGACAGCATTAACCATCAGAACCACAGATTTATATTCCATTGAACTATGAAACGATTAGAAAATTTTGAGGGATGGTGGCATTTCGACAACACGGTAGTAATTTCTCCACTAAGACTCAAAGAAATCCATTGCGATCCAGTAAAAATCTAACAATATAGTACATAAATTTGTATTTTTACCTAAAGACATTGTTGGTTAAATGTTATCAAAATCATTCATAGGCTCATTAGGCTGTATGGCTGTCATGGATATGTGAGAGAGAAATCTCGCAAGGCTCAGCTGCTATACATTACTTCCGCACAAATTAGAAATATAAATCTATGTAACTTTGTTAGGCAGAAATGCGAAGTCAATCAATCAATGTCACTGTAGGAAGGTTTGCCGCCATCTAGCGATCTCCGCAACGCGACTGCGATTGCGCTGCTAATTGACGTCAGACAGAATGCTGTCCAACCAAAGGCAAAACTGTATCCCCAAGTTACGGCGCCTGCCGTGTTTCGTATCCTGTCTTCGTAATGTGCCGTGTAACAGGACATCGCAATCAAAATCATGACAGCTGTAAAATATTTCTTTGCGGTCAGAATGTTAAAATTGTCAACTATACTGCTATATTGCGAATACATCATCATTCCGCAAACGTGAGATTATCTTCTGAGGATTGTAATTAGAAAACTTGTGATATTCGCCTCTTTTGTCTGGCTTGAGAGATAATTTTTCACGAGCAAATGCAGGTACTAGTTTTTATATATCTTATAAAGGCCAGAGTAGTGACATTTTATTACGAACATATTGAAGCGTCGGGGTCACCAATGAAGCGAGAGCTCCGTTTATTGCGAGCGAAGTTAGTAACTGACGGTAACGCATCAACATGCATGCATCGAAAAGGGACGCGGAAGCATTCACAAATTGGTAATCAAATAATCAACACGATCGACGAGCGCGCCTTGTAGAGCCGCTACACCATCCCCCTCCAGCGGCGGGGATCCTCAGGAACCGTAGCGAGATGGAGGATGCCTCTTGCGTTTCGATCTTCTTGCATTTGGAAGATCGCGCGGTTGCTCGATCTCACTTGGTTGCCGCGGTGGTCTGCCCCGTCTTGCAGGTTGCGCTACTTCTACTGGTTCGTTTAGATCCATATACGCCGGCTTTAGACGATCGACGGACACCACTTCTGTTCTGCCACCCACGGATAGCGTGAATGATTTCGTCGATTTCTTCAGAACCTTGTACGGTCCGTCGTAAGGTTTGGTCAACGGTGGTCGGTGTGCAACCTTTCGATTGAACACGTATGTGCATTCTTTCAAACTTGCGGGAACTGCGGTTTTTGGCATGCCGTGTCGTGACATAGGACGTGGGAGGAGATTGCGAATCTTCTTATGCAACGTTGGCAAATCCCGATGTACGCTTTCTCCTGAAAAAGAAACAAAATCGCCCGGAACCGTCAATGGAGTACCGTACACAAGTTCGCCGAAGAGGCATCCAAATCCTCTTTGGGTGTTGTGCGGATGCCTAAAAGAACCCATGGTAGCTCATCCAGCCAGTTTGGACCAGTGAGTCTTGCCATAAGGGAACTTTTTAAATGTCTATGGAAGCGTTCCACGAGGCCATTGGCTTGCGGGTGAAAACTGGTCGCTCTGTGTAGGAGCACGCCTAGTAGCTGATTGAGTTGGGCCCATAAATGCGAGGTAAATTGTGGTCCCCGATCGGAAGAAATGTGTGCTGGAATACCGAAGCGTGCCACCCAGTTAGCGATGAATGCCCTAGCGCACGTTAATGTTGTCGAGTCATCCATTGGTATCGCCTCCGGCCAGCGAGTGAAACGATCTACCACTGTCAGCAGGTACGTTTTACCTTGTGACATTGGCAATGGTCCTACGATGTCAATGTTTACCGACTGAAAACGTGAAGTTGTGGGTGGATAATTCGCTAGCGGCGCCCGGACGTGTGTGTGTACTTTAGCGCGTTGACACGGAACACATTGTTTTGCCCATAATCCGACCTCTTTTTTCAAGCCATGCCATACAAATTTCGATGCCACCAGTTTTCGACTAATCTAATCGAAGGATGCGAGAGTCCGTGTACAACTTCAAAAACTTTCCTTCGCCAAGAGCGAGGGATTACTGGACGTGGCGTACCTCTAGAAGTGTCGCAAAGTAAAGTAAGGCTGGCCTTTCCAAGCGGAACGTTTTCGATGCGTAGATTTGATATTGCCGTGCGATATGCTTGTACCTCCGGGTCAAGCTGGGCTTTCGCCATCGCCTCATAATCTAAGTCGAGTAACGGGTTCTGCACGTTAGAAATTGCAATTCGCGAAAGAGCGTCAGCTACACGATTGTTTTTCCCATCAATGTGCTGAATATATGTGGTATAATTCAGAGATTGCCGACAGGTGACGTTGCTGACGCGCCGACCAAGGCTCTGATATCTTCGCAAATGCGAACGTCAGTGGCTTGTGGTCAGTAAAGGCTGTGAAGTTGCGGCCCTCAAGAAAATACCGGAAATGTCGAATGGCAAGGTGCAGAGCCAACAATTCCCGATCAAACGCACTGTACTTGAGCTCCGGTGGTCGGAGGTGTTTACTGAAGAACGCTAATGGCCTCCAGCGTTGGTCTATGAATTGCTCCAAGACTGCCCCAACCGCGTATTGCGAGGCATCGACCGTCAAAGCAGTCTTTGCCTCTGGTAAAGGATGATGGAGAAGTGTGGAGCTGGCCAGAGCTTCTTTTGCTTTTGCCATTGCAGTTTCCATCTCAGTTGTCCAAAGTAGCGTTTTTGGATTTCCAGAAAGAGCACCATAGAGAGGAATCATGATTTTTGCTGCCTCGGGTATGAACCGATGATAAAAATTGATCATCCCCGTACATTCCTGAAGGCCTTTCACCGTTGTGGGCCGGGAGAATTTCAAAATTGCGTCTACCTTTTCCAGGCAGTGGTTTAGCACCGTGATTATCGACCCGGTGGCCGAGGAAATCTATGGCGGGTTTTCCGAACTGGCATTTATCGATGTTTATGACCACTGACCAGTCCGTGCTTGGATAACCTCCCAAATAGTTCGTGAAGATGTCGTTTGTGTTGTGAGAGCGATTCGCTCGCTACCAAGATATCGTCGAGGTAGACAAAGACAAAATCAAGTGACTGGCAAACCATGTCCATCATTCGCTGAAATGTCTGCGCTGCGTTCTTAAGCCCGAATGGCATTCGTAGGAATTCGAACAATCCGAATGGTGTAGTGATAGCCGTTTTCGGAATGTCAACAGGTGCCACGGGAACCTGATGGTAGCCTCGCACCAAGTCGATTTTAGAAAATACATTTGATCCCGCGAGGCGCGCGGTGAAGTCTTGAAGATGTGGGATGGGGTAACGGTCTGGTTGCGTGGCGGTATTAAGACGCCGGTAATCTCCACAAGGCCGCCAACCTCCGGAACCCTTGGGCACCATGTGCAAAGGTGAAGACCATTGGCTCGAAGAACGGTGGATGATTCCCAACTCTAGCATTTTATTGAACTCAGTTTGTGCGATGGCGAGCTTATCAGGTGCCAATCGTCTTGCACGAGAATGAATAGGCTGTCCGGTTGTTGAGATGAGATGCTCCACCTTGTGCTTGGGTTGCACATGCGTAAAATGCGGGGTAATAATTTCGGGAAATTCGGCTAAGAATTGCGCGTAGCAAGACCTTCCCGTGCTGACAGAATTAAGACCAAGCGAAACTTCACTCACAACTTCACGTTTTCAGTCGGTAAACATTGACATCGTGGGACCATTGCCAATGTCACAAGGTAAGACGTACCTGCTGACATTGGTAAATCGTTTCACTCGCTGGCCGGAGGCGACACCAATGGATGACTCGACAACATTAACGTGCGCTAGGGCAGTGGTTCTCAACCGCCGGTCCGCGGACCGGTGCCGGTCCGCGACGACATTCCTGCCGGTCCGCCAGGTAAATTACAATTTTATACTTTAATTTCAAGATGCAATGTTGAAGGCTGGTCCATTGATAAAATGAATAAAACATCAAATTCTAAACTGATTCATAACATTGTGAGGTAACATTAGGGCTGGAAACATGTTCGATTTGACTTAAAGTTCAAGACGTTTCATTTTACGACATGCGAGCGACAAATACAGAACAGATACGAGCTCCCTCATCGCTAAATAGCACAATTTGGTCATTGGTTTTCGATTCATTGATTTTGTGCAGAACCGTAACTGGGACACCCAAACCGCTTAATTGGAGAGGGACCGAGCTTGAAAAGGGCCCAAAATCATTTCGCCGATGAACATTAATCAGCGTATTTATTTAAAACTTTTTCCAGCATTTTTCAATTTCTTTTCGCGCTTTGCACGAATTAGTGTGCATAAATAATGTCTTGCTTATTAGGTGCCCTTCTCCGAGCAATTCGCATGATTTATAGGAATTTCGGCGTCAGCCAATACCGCGTCACGACGCACCAACACATAATGAAGTTTAGGTTAACATGGGACTCCGAAAGGTGGACCAAAAATTCGGCCGCGAGAAAACCGCTTCGGTTGTGAATGATCGAAAATTTTCGCCATTGGCGCGATCATTTACGTAAACTCTCTGCTTACGCTGAGTAGAATAGATGTGATCACAAGTACAGGTGAAATATCCACCCAACTGTAGAGTCTGGGGACGAATCCCCCGGAAGTTTGGCTTATCGCCCTGTGGGGGTCCCAAGACCAACGTTTTTGTGGGTGGACTGAAGAAGTGCTTTTTTGTTCCGGATTTGTGGATGGCCGGTATAGCTGCTGTAATGGGTTTTCTTGCGGCACGCAATTTATTCGTAGTTGGCAGAGTAGCCTTCGTCTGGTGGTAGTGGGCATGGGCAAGGTAGCACGACAAGATGCTTGGTTCGACTCAGAAACGCTTCTACTTTCGATATTATCAAAGAGAAAAATATTATTGGAGATGGCGTGGTCACTAAATCCCACGGCCTTCGGCGCGAGAGACTGTAAACGACTCTCGGCGGTAGCACGTTTATCTGACAAGGCAATTTAACCTCGACTCGGCAGACTCACTACCATAAAATCACATGGATGCAATCATGAATATAATTAACTACGATCAAAACCCCCTAAATGTCACTCTCTAGCACCATATGATTGCAAAAAACGGTTGCATACTTTACATTTTGGCCTCATTTCAATTTTGAAAGTTCACCGGTCCGCCAGACATTTTTTGAAATTTTACCGGTCGGCGAGGCGAAAAAGGTTGAGAACCACTGCGCTAGGGCATTCATCAATGAAGCGAGAGCTCCGTTTATTGCGAGCGAAGTTAGTAACTGACCGGTAACGCATCAACATGCATGCATTGAAAAGGGATGCGGAAGCATTCACAAATTGGTAATCAAATGATCAACACGATCGACGAGCGCGCCTTGTAGAGCCGCTACAATATTATATTTATAGCGAAATAGTTCTCCGTTCCTTGCATATTAATATCGGCATATGATATCGGTTATCGTAGGGTTACCATACGTCCTCCTTTAGGAGGATTTGTCCTCCTTTTTCGGGTTTTTGAAAATGTCCTCCGAGGACGCCTAAATGTCCTCTTTTTTGGCAATTCGTTTTCCTTTTCAGCTTTTTGAACTAAGTAGACGGTTAGATTCGGGTGAAAATGGGCATAAATGACCCTAAACAGGAAATTCGTGGTTCGAGCGTAAGTGAAGACCTTTTTTTAGTCAACCAACTGTGAATGTGTAAGAAAGAAACTGTATTTCGGGACTAGAGTCGGAATGTTGACCTTCTCTTTTTTTAGTTGGAAAATATTCACCATTTAAATTTTACTCCGCAATTCTAAGTATGAAAATTTTGTAAAAGTGTCCTCCTTTCCCGATTCCAAAATATGGTAACCCTAGGTTATCGGCCTTCAGAGTGTGTCGATAATCGTTATTGGTATCGGCCTGCAAAAATTCATATCGGTCGACCTCTAATGTTCATACAATTGCCGCTCTTTATAAAACTGTATACATCGACACAATCTGAGATAGTGTAGTGGTACTTTTCACAGCTCATGTAGGTAGCTCATGCAGGAATCATAATGACGAATATCGACCTAGTGAATAACCACCAATGCAGCCATTTGCTACAGATCTCGGACGGGACTATCCACCGATCTTCAAGTTTGGGTCGCAAATCACACATTTATTCAGATTATGTCCAAATCAACGCCATTACGAAATGATCGTGTCGACTTCACACATGAACTATATATGTATAATGTTCAATGTACATATACATCCTGGATAGAAGAAGGCTCTGGGATACGGAATTGATCAATCTACGTTTAATGACATCCCGATATTGAACCGCAGTCCAGATTCTGACATGCCTGGCTATGATGAAATCGTATATCGCTCCTCAATGATATATAGAATACGCGAATTATGTAAAAAACGTGTAGTCATTTTGCCACCCTATTTATTTAAAACCAATACAAGTTACCGAAAGTTTATATGACAGGTCAATGGTGATGCTGAGCTAAAGCGTGTTGCTTGCTCAAACCACTCACTCAGTAATTACGAAGAAATGCAGTGACGAGCAGACAACGGTGTATAATCGTGACGTTGCTGCCAATTTATATGTTTGCTACTATTATTTATTTTTTCTTTATTTGACTAACATTCTGTACAGTCACATCACGTAGACAAGACACTGTGTAATTATTCGATACCGGTGAAATCATACTAGTTCACCATCAAGGTCGTATCGATCGCTTCTGTCCGATACTGAATAATGTGTATGCATTTTATTCTGTGTCATCATTGATGCCATCTGTTTATGTATGTTGATGAGATGAAAATAAAGATTCTCTCGACTTTTTGACACATTGACGGACGACTTCGTTATCAACCACCTTTATGCGTGTCTGTTGTCACGATAAGTAATAATACGAAAAAATCAATTTTAATATGGCCTAGTTCTCAAATGTAGGGTAACATGCGGGTTGCTCACTATACATTGGTGGAAAATTTAAAGGTTTATTTATCAGATATCTACCATAGTGTAGTCTGGTGATCAGTCCTTCGGAACTTTCTAGTACAAAATATGCGTTCACATGCTTTACAGTGGGGGGGAATGAGTCAAATACACCGGTTTCCGTTGGATATTCCAGGGGTTTAACGAGTTCTGTTTAAGTGTTCCATACGCTTTCTTGGAGTGAACCCCTTCCTCGCCGTAGGTATGACTACATGAAAATTGGTGCATTCGAGTCGTTTGCACCCATTCGAATGGGTGTGAAACCAAACTATATTCGGTGTGTCTTAAGTCGTAGCGACCATGGAGATCCTACTCATGAACATATTGAGAATACTTCCTAAATGAATTTTACAGAAAATGCGTGCAACCTGCGAAGAGATTTCAATTTTGAATGATTTGCGGCCCGCAGTATTGGTTTATAATAAAGCTTCTAATCTGATACGTTTGAGGCAAGTCCAATTGGGGTAAAATTAAGATGTGGATATGCTTACTTTGGGCGTTAACGTTTTTCTCGACTTTTATTCAGTAACCTGATTTTGTCGCGCATAGGGGAAGTTATCATCAGTTATCAATAAATATTATGTGAACTCCGATGTTCAACTTGCGGGTTTGCCTTGAAGGATTCTGATCTGAGCTTTTGACAGAAATGCGTTGGCTCATACAAGCATTTTTTCATGTAACTAACATTTCTTCGCGGGTCGTAGCCTATATATGTCATTATTACATGAGAAGGTCGCATTCGATACCAGACTCTCCTTATTCTGTTTTCTTGCCACATTCACTTCGTTGTGAACGGTAAAAGTTGAATAATCAATCCTAGTAATACATGATATATACATGATACATGAATCTTGGAAAGTCGACGAAGTTGAAGTATTCTTCTACTTCACCAAACTATATTCCAAACACCTCAATCGTAAGTTATATATTTTATTAAAAAGTATTCTGGCTCAATGCATGGTTAAATGAAGAAGTGTTGCTTGTTAGAATTCGCTAAATGGCTTACCATAAACCCGAACACGAACGCCAAGCTAAAAGTCACACGATACAAATGGCACATGCGGCAAATACAAATATACGTTAGATGTAAGTGCGTTAAGATAGCCGGTAGTGAATGAAGAGGGTCCGTCACGGTTTTGACGCAAACACCAAGCAGCACTTCTCGATGCGGTGGGCACGAATCCAGTACTAATAAAGTTATCATGATGTGTCACGTATGCGCTGCATAAATATTATGGAAAATCAACTCTAAGTAATGCAAACCAACGCTGTGTAGCATCACATGATATTATTACGTGGAAACAACTACAAACTATAGTAAAAAGAAAAGAAAGCAATTAATTCGTTACTGTGAGCACCAATCCCGATTCGACAACGCAACAAAATAAATTGATTGATTGCAGTTTTAAAACAGTCCAAACTGATTATCGTTGTACAGATCTAGTTCTGGAGTTACGGATTCATATACTGAGCACGGCCTTACGCAGTACCACTACTATACAAAAACCTTCAGCAATAGAGCCGGATACCGATAATACCGATGACTAGCAGCTTTATCGATAACGCCGATATCTTCTGCCGATATTCAAAGGATATGGCATCTAGCTGAAGGCGCGTTTCCAAAACTTCAGAGCCTACATATGGACAGTTGTACAATCATTGGTATGATTGCACACAAAATAAACTAGAAAGGATGAATCTGGACACTTTTGAGCTATGAGGAAGCTACAAGCTCCCGGTCTGATTACTGCTACTATAATATGGCGCCACGAAAATTGGCGATATTGTTATACCTCTAATGGCCAACACCGATATTCTGTTCAAATTGTGATATCGGCTCGATATTATCGGAGAAAATCGGTTGAGGTCAAATCAGCTATATTATTAACATCAAGTTTACCGCAATGCTATCCATGATGGTATCGATGCTGATACGCCGCCAACATGACAACAAGAGTCGTCGCACCACACACTTTGCTTCGCAGCTGTTACAAACGCGTAATTATGGAATATTTGTAACATCGCATGCCCACTATCGTCTTCGAGAATATGCTTCATAGTTACGCCGCTCCTTATTTTTAAAACAGTCTGAATACTACCTCTGAATGTGATAGTCTGAAAATATACGCGATTCCACTGATATGATCAGGCAGCCCAGCAAAATTATGAGTTTACAAGCAGATGTAGAGAGTCTGGTCCAATTATCTGTAGCAAACTTGTCCAAAATCGAAGTGGAGCTGATCTGTTGAGCGATCATCCGGCCAGTTTACCCCGACGATCGGGAATCTTTCGGGGTAATCGGTGGATATCCTTATCGCAGCTCCCTTCCACGTGCCATCGTCTCCCTGAAAGTAGTTTTATATTTAAGATTGATGGCTGTTATGTGTAGGAGGTACAGAAATTCAATGTACAATTGAATAATATGTTCATATTGAAATAAACCTGAATAATTTCGACTGGAGTATATAATCGTCAGCAATTAGTGGAGAATTGTAAAGACCATTGTATATCAGCAAATATCAGTTTTGGGATGGCTCGAGTAACCTTTTTCGTATGACTTGCTG
>ATSW01004067.1:0-17115 GCA_000444245.1 Botryllus schlosseri
GAGGACGTATGGTAACCCTACTCTATCAAATATGCCTGGCCTGACGTGTGGAACAGTATCCGGCCGGTCAGGATCACTGAGCTATATAAACAGCATCCGACAGTCGACGAGCATGTCCAGTCCATGTCCACATTCAAGTCGAAATACAAGCAATTTCTACTAAATGAATACTAGTCCTTCCTCAAGATCACCGGACCACGACCTGACCTATCGATCTCGCTTTCCGTGACATGCCACCCCATTTTCTATCGCTTGCTTTTTTCTGTACCATCTTCTTTTTGGCTAGGCTACTTTTCATTCAGTGCGCATGCCTCCTTTTTACATCGCCTAGGAGGCCAAGGTGGGTGTCTGATTCCACAGACTACTCCAAGTCGTTTCGACACCACCTTATCTTTTCATGGTAGGCCAATCGCAATTTTTGTGGTGTATTGAACTGATAAAAATTTCTAATAAACCGAACCGAACCGAATTATGAGTCCAGCTGCCTCCGAGTAACAGTAGACCAGGTAAAGCTTTTACGTGTATTGTATGGGTATCTGTTTCATACACTAATCACTGCTCGTTTAATCAAAAGAAAAGTTCCATATCAGAATGGAACATAAATAAGTTAGCGTTGTTGGCAGATCGTTGTGTTACGACCGAATATATGCATCACTACAGGGACTTGCAGCTGATTAAATTTATGCATCATTACTGTGCCTAAATTCAAAGATGCATAGGCTATATCACAAATTTTAAGAATACGTAACTCGCAGTAATACACAATGCAGGTTGACGATGGTCGATGAGTGATGACTAGGGATAGTTTTTGTTGCATTAAAATCGCGAGAAAGTTGCATTTAATTTTGACAAAAGTTGCATTTATAATTTTTGTTGAATTAGTAGGGTATGAGATACTCGAAAAATCCCGTTGCATAATCTAGTTCCAGCAGATCTGTCAAATTTGTTACTTTGCCACTTCACGGACATTCTGGCGAGACCGACAAAAATTATATTTTTCCCGGTACACAGCAAGAAAATTACGCAATGCGGGAATATTTCCCTAAAAAAGCCAAACAGCATAGCGATAACCCTCCCCCCAAAACAAGTCAAATAACGCACCCCAAACCCCTAAGTCTGCAAACTTGACCCAGGGCGTTGCAGAAAAACTCACTCTCCTAGCGACCTCAACAAAATCAATAGCCTGAATAATGTAACCAAGTGAAAATGTAATTTTCGGCGGTCTCGCCAGGGTGTTAGTGAAATGGGAAACTATCATAATTTAAACGACAAAATCAATAAAGCGATCTATTTACATATTGTTCGCACACGGACGTGATTGGCAGGGGTAGTTGAGCTTCTTGCTTGCAAGTCATTGTGTCATAGATAACACAGTGAGATGCAGCTAACCCCATGATATAGCTCTTTGGTATGCAAATCGAAGCGAACAGAACCATACT
Organism: Botryllus schlosseri; assembly: GCA_000444245.1. Taxonomy (NCBI): domain Eukaryota; kingdom Metazoa; phylum Chordata; class Ascidiacea; order Stolidobranchia; family Styelidae; genus Botryllus; species Botryllus schlosseri. Next base: position 1,440 of record ATSW01004067.1, read on the forward strand.
AGAAATATAGCATGCTTCTAAATCACTCCTTAACATTTTGACGCAATGTTTGACAAAAATTGCAGTCAAAATTGGTATGAAAAATGGAGAAAAGTTGCACTATAAAATCCCTCCGAACGGGTTCAAACGTCCTAGGTTCTGAGCATCTAGGAAGATGTCGGAAGCTGTAAAAAGAAGTTAATTGCAAAAGTTGCAAAAACTTGCCCTAGTGATGACAAAAATGTAAACATCAAAGTGACGTTAACGAATTACACCAACACAACAGTATTATTCGCCAACCTGACCTATTGCAAGCATTTAAATCTATCGAACCTCAGTTTGGATATGGACAGTGGACACTGGACAGTCATATGGCGGTGTTTCTGTCAAAACTTTCCGTTCAGATGACAGCGACACTATTGTTTCAAATTCACCAGGTCAGCGTGGGTATCGCATCGCAATCAATCAATTATGAAATCAAAACACCACAAGATTGCGATATAATGAAATGACAGGAGGGTGCCGAAACGATTTTGAGTAGTCTTTTAATCAGTCACAAATCGTGGGTGTCGTGCATGACTACCCCAAGTCGTTTCGACCCCTACCATTTCGTTACCTATAGAATATCGCAATCATGTGGTGTTTTGAAATGAAAATATCAATAAATGACTGACTGATTAACGAGATATATCCTGTAGCTTAAGCGAGTTGCCGGGATTATATTTCAAAGTTCGGGAGTTCTTTGGTTGTTCTAGGCAGTTTCTACATAGCGATACAATTTATTTGTGATGTATGATGGGGAAATCAAGATCTTTAGCATGACGGAATCTGCAGTGATGCGGTGATATTAATTAATGAGTAATCAATGATTAATTTTGCTCCGTTATTTTCTACCATATAAACCTTCCTGAATGAATGCATGACACGGCACAAACAGGTATTGGGTACGTGAAAATCCGGCTCATCAGTCTCTAAACAGGGTAAACATTGTTCAATGTTCAGTGCTCGTTTCAGTTCAGTTTATTATTTCTAGAAAGTTTATCAGGTCAATACACCACCGAATTGCGCTACAACGAAAAGATAGAAAGGCGTCGAAACGAACTGGAGTAGTATTTGAAATCAGACACCCACACGGGCCTAAGTGACAGAGATGAGCATGGATTAGGATTAGGTTTTAAAAAAACAGGATTTGGGAAATTTTGTCGGATTTGGATTGGATTTGGATTAGACATATTTTTCGGAACGGATTAGGATTTGGATTGGATTTTCTTTTTTTCTGGGAGATTGAAATGTCATGTGGCGAATGGCGACAAACTTTATTCAGATCAGTTATTAATGTACCTATGGTTACTAGGTTATCTTGAATCAAGTGAATCGTTGGTTGTGAAAGAAAATTTTCGAATCCCTCCATTGCATAAATTAGTTTTTTTCTGAATTTCCAGTTGCAATCGGATTAGGATTGGACATGGACTTGAATATGAAAAAGTTATGGATTAGGATTTGGATTTGGATATGAAGGTTCGGATTTGGATTGGATTAGGACATAGAAATTTCAAATCCGCTCATCTCTGCTAAGTGATGTATAGAATTATAGGCATGTACTGTATACGGTACATTGCGCAGTGCACACGGAATTAAAAGTAATAGAAGATAACAAAAGGACAAGCGACAAAATAGGTGGCATAAGACGGAAGGCGAGGTTGTTGTTGTTGTTTGTGGTATTTTTGGCGTTTGTCGACTCCATGGGTATGGTCATTGGTCATGGTCATTTACACCAGGTCAATTTTCTTCTTTTATTCCGTAGCTGTCGAATTCTGGGCTTTTATAAGGCACCGCTTACACGGATGAGATGTCGAGAAGGGAAGGCGAGGATGATCCTTGATATATCAGATCGTGGTGCAGTAATCTCGACCGCTTACTATTAGTAGTATTTATTAATTATAGAGTCTGCTTCAAGTCATCTCTCGGTAAACGGCTAGCAAAGACGATATTGCGTAATGCCCAAGTTGTCTGCTCTGGCTTACCAACAGATAAACAGTCGATACGCGATCCACTCGTGATGAGTCAGTCATAACAATGCTCCGAAATCAAAGAGAGCTACCCAGACTTTGCGCTGCGAGCACGCAGTAACACAGCTTTATGTTGTGGACTTTCATCACCATATGAAATGCGAGCAGAAATCAAACGGCGCGGAAGTCATTCAAGTGTCGGCAACCAGTTAATCGATTTGTTCATCAACCCTGCCATAGGACTCGGCGAGAGGCGTTATCGTTGATCTAAAATAGCTCGCTGTAGATGGTATGTAAAATGAGGTTCGCGTATATGTCAGGGATCGGTAGAATACATCTCCGCAGTGTCTAAGAAAGGAAAACATACTTTATATTTGCGTTGTAGGTTGCTAGTAAGATCTGATAACACTGTGTCTAGGAACATATTACAAGTCAACGAAGCTGTGCTAATCGCGTCAGTATGTCAGTCGAGTACAGACATTGATTCCCAAAGCGAGTTTGAGTCAGACATGGACATTGGACAACCAGATAATTACAACGTAACGCCGGTAATCTAATTCTAATCTAATTTATGAAATGATTCTAGACTCTCAATTGAATTCTAATGTAATTCCTGATTTTGCTGAAAATGCTACAGTAAAGCTGTATTCAGTGGTTCTCGACCTTTTGATCTTCGCATACCCCCTTTGGAATGAAGAGGACCCCGCGGACCCCCGTTTTAGTTTACATTTAGCTCCATTATCTTCCAACCGTCATCTGTATTATACAAATATTAACAGTTCACTTGTGTTGAACGACAACAAAATGACCTTTCTTGAAAGTAACCTCATACTAATTATGTAGAAATTGGGCAGTCTTTTCCGCGCCGTCGATTTGATATGAACCAGCGACGAAAATCCATTTCCACAAGGATGGATGGTGGCGAATGTAATATTAACGCATGATGCTTACAAGGACACCTTTAGGTATGATAGCAACATATTTGGCACCCATACAACGCCCCGCTTAATAAGTAGTCATGTAGCTCATCTTGAAGTCATTCTGGAATACCAGTTATGTATGTATCATAAGAGAATTTTTTGTAACAAAACCCCAACAAAACAACTTTAAACAGCAATATGTTTGTAAAAGCAGGCAATTGGCAATTTGGCAATCAAAATGAGTTTGCACAGTAGAATTTTTCATCTCAGAACGTTATTCTGTTTATTCAGTGCGCATGCCTCCTCTTTACAGCGCATATAGGCCAAGGTGGGTGTCTGATTCCAAAGACTACTCCAAGTCGTTTCGACACCTTCCTATCTTTTCATTGTATCGCAATTTTTGTGGTGTAGTTTTGAACTGATAAAAAATGCTAATAAACCGAACTGAACTGATGTGAGTCCTGAAGTTTTAGCAGTTAAGAAGCGAAACTGCTTTGTGATTTATAATCTAATTTTAATTCTAATTCTAATCTAATTTGAAAAACGCTATGTAGCTCTAATTCGAATTCGAATCTAATTTGGAAAAGCTGACAATTTTCTAGCTGTGCAAGTCTGGTTTGAGTTTCGTCGGTAAAATGTCACAAGCCAATCAATCCATCATTTTATTGAAATGCTAATCAGATCAAAACATCACAAGACTGCGATATAACGTCCTTTTGTTGAAATTTTCATCGGATCAAAAGACCAGAAGATTACGATAAAATGGCAAGGTCTGCGTGACTGCGTCCCATCCAAAATTAGATCACATTAGGCCGGAAAGTTTGAATATGAATGTCACAGTGGCTATTATATTAAAACCCCGGCTATTTACGTACGTACATTCTTCATGCCTTTGTGGTACAAGTCAAGGGCTCTCAAAGATTCCCATTGTCGAATGTCCAATGTCCATGCCAGTAATTGTGTCACGCGGTTGCTTCTCTATTTCACTACATAAGAAAAAGAAAAATCTTTGCCCACGATTCTCCGTACTGCCAAACTGCTCCCTGCTGAACTGCATGGTAATATGATATTTTGAAACTTAGTGTACAGCGGAACAGGTTGACCAGCGTAATAGTTTGTCAGTGCAAATGCCATTTGCGAGGTGATTTGTAACCTCCAATTTCCAAGTCGTGCCAAACTGTTCACAGCTGGACTGCATGGTAATGTTATATTTTGAAACTTAGTTTACAGCAGAACAGGTTGACCAGCGTAATAGTTTTTCATTGCAAATGCCATTTACGAGGTGATCTGTAACCTCCAATTTCCAAGTCGTGTTATTGACGAAATTCAGAGCGGAAATGCTGAAACTAGTCGGTCAATCAGCAGGTTGAATGTCACTATTGGAGTATTGGTGCTTCATGACTATGACTGCAGACTTAACATCTCTATCGTCAACGCTAATTATTGATTTATAAAAGGTTTATAAATCTGAATAGTTAGAACAGTCACAGAAGGACAGACTGTCACAACTTAGTACCGGTAACCTTTGTATCTGCGCAAATGCCCGATATAGACGCGTCTGTGTCTCAGACATATTTGTTATTTCCTAATATGCTTTGAAAGGTTCAAGTTTTACGCTTCAGAAGCGACCACGCGCCTTTCAAATAACGAGCCTAAAAGGTTATCAGGTCGTTTCGGCGCGTTGGTAGGAATGGAATAATCTGGTTATCGTTCGCGCGAAAACTACCTGAGGCTCCCTTCACAGTGTTGGTACCTCATATTGTAATAACGATCAAGGTGCAGTCAGCTGTAGTCAATAGATTATATCAGGGAATATGTTTAGAAAAAGTCTTGGAGATGTAGAAATCACTGATTTATGTAAGCCAGGCTGTAAGACGCAGTAGGCTTTGAAATAGCCATTGCGCACTGCGCAATAGATCAAAGAAACTCGTAGCAATATACTTCTACATTCGATCGTGATGAATAGAATTTATTATCCAGCCAAATCGATTAGCAAATGCGACGATTGAAGTAAATTTCGTGAAACGAGAATTGATATCCTTCTTCAACAAGCTTGTATGTGAAACGAAACAGTCGGCGCGGCGCGTAGTCAATAATCCTTTGGGTTTCCAAGTACTACATGTCACAGGCTTCGCCGCTGTTACTGGTTGTAGATGTAGAATGTAGGATTGTAGGTAGATGCAGTGTGAAAGTGCGGAAGGCTGCAGACATTGCTCCGACTTTGTACTTCCACTTTTCTTTGTCAGAATTGGACAGCTACATAATTTCAGTTGTTCAATAAAAGTAATTAGAGTGAAATGTCGGTAATCTAATTCGATTCTAATTGCGAAATGTTTGTTTGCTCTCATTTTAATTCTAATCAAATTTCTCGTTTTCCCGAAAATACTACAGGAGAACTGTGTAGTGGGAAGCGGGCCAAGCTTCGTGCACAGATACGTGACATTCTCAGAATGGACTCTGATGTGATATGAATTGAACTTGATATTTGTTTTATTTCATTATAATTCGGGATTTAATTCAATTTGCAAGTGTTACGAGTTCAGCAATTCTGATTCTAATTTTGAAAAGTTGAAACTTTTCAAAGTGAGCGACGATTTTTGGCCGCCGCTCACCCGAGTCGGTCATGTTGCGTTGTTTGCCGATGACGTAACGGTGGAACGTGGTTTTTATAGCGGAGATAATCGGGTGTTACCATCCAGTACGCCAGAGGTCTCAAACTCAAATGTCCTCGCGGGCCAGTTTTCCAGTTTTGACGACGCCGCGGGCCGCAGCATTTATAGGGGTCGTCTATGTATTTCCAAGTAGGCCTTATTTGGCGGGAATGAATTGTCCTATTGAAAGTGGGCCGATCCAGCAAACACTTATGGTCGGGCAATTCCCTGCACAGACAACCGATGTTCCCACCACTACCTCTTCAAATCTTTTGAAATTCGGTACACGCACAGATGAGCTAATTCCAAACAGGATGAACTTTATTTCATGAAAATTGGACTTTGGGGTCAAAAGTTATGTCACTCTGAAAATTGACAATTTTCTGCTCATTTCGGGTCTGCACTTTCAGGTTTTATGAATGCAATATTCAAGAAGGTGTAGCTAGATGTTAGACGACAGTTGAGATACGGCACTTGGATTTATTTGAAGCTTGTCTGATCGTCTATATTTTCAAGTGAAATTTAATGCCCTGTAGGTTAGGGTAAAAGGTTAAATTGAGGGGGAATTCGGTCAATGGTCTAAAATCAGTCAGGCGTCACACGATTTAGACTGCGGATTGCTCAAAAACATATTAAAATATTTTGGAAAATAGGATCTTAAATGAAAGTTTGCTTCAAGGAGACTTCGTTCATAGCTGTTTGATTTTGGTTTTTAGACCGTAAAGTGATGAAATTGCAGTTTCAAGAGCACACTTCATGTGCACATGGAAATGCAGTAGTAGTAGGGTGTGTTCGGACATCTATTCTGGGGTGCGTGTGGACATCATGTCTGGGGTGTGTTCCGACATCATGTCTTGGGTCTGTTAGGACTGTGTTGCCATTCGAACATCGTGTCTAGGGTGAGTTCGGACTGTTTTGTCCCTCGGACATCGTGTATGAGGGGGGTGTTCAGACACCATGCCTGGCGTGTGTTAGGACTGTGCTGTCACTCTGACACAGTACCTGGGATATGTTTGTGTTGCGCCAGACATGACTCAAACCTGATATCTGCGCACTAATCTTATCAGGACATGCTCCGGAGCTGATACCTGCCCACTAAATACCCCCAGGCATGATCCGAACCGGATATATGCGCGCTTAATGGACACAGATATGCGTCAGACGTGATACCCGCATCCTAAACGACGCGTTTTTGCTGATATCTGCGATAGCTGCTATATCCACAGTAATGGTAACTGAGTATATCCACATTCACAGTAGAGATAGCTGAATACATCCGAAGCTATCACTACTGTGGTTATACTCAGCTATCACTGCTGTAGATATACCCAGCTATCGCAGATATCAGCAAAAACCGCAAATATAGAGGTCATATATAGGCCAAATGTCGTTGAGGACGTGGCTATCACGTCTGACACATGTATGTGTCCACTAAGCCCGCAGATATCAGGTCCAGACTATGCCTGGGGGTATTTGGTGCGCAGATATCAGCTACGACACATGTCCAGATTAAAATAGTGGGCAGATATCAGGTCTGAGGCATGTTTTGCGTATCACAAACATATCCCAGACACGATGTCCGAGTAGCAAACAAAGTCCGGACACACCCCAGGCATGATGTCCGAACACCTTCCAGACAGGATGTCCGAATGACAACACAGTCCGAGCTCACCCCAGATACGATGTCCGCGTTGCAAAACAGTCAGAACACACCCGAGACATAATATCACACCCGAGACATAATATCTTGACCTCAAAATGTGATTTAGTCTTGTATTAATTTAGGCGTGCCACGAAAAGAATCATCACATTTATAACTATTTGAATAGAATTGGTGTTGTACTTGATATATATTAATGATAAGATATAAACACCATATGGGCGGACAAATGTATGATGCCATCATAAAAGCTATCGCGTTATAATTTTGCAGCTACTATGAATATTTTGAATTTAACAGATTGATAAATAGAGACCGATCTGATATCAAAACATTTTTAGGTTGAGCATTGTAATTCCAATCCAGGATTCCGGTATACTTCTGATAAGTAGGCTACTGATCTCATGTCCAAATATCTTCAAATATAGGAGCAGAAAAAAAACATAAATATAATATAAATATATTAATGAATGTGTCCTAGTGATTGAAATGTCGGAACGCCGAACGGCCCATTGTTGTTACATCATTGGACCGTATCACTACGGTACTCGGTACCTTTAAGAGGCCTAATAACACGGTTTCGCGACCAAAGATGTAACTGACAGATTGCCAATGGTTGCCATAACTACTTGTATAGTTAGCGAAATACCAAGCTGCGGCCTTCTGATGTATTACTATTCCTCTGATACGCGATTAGTTTGTTGCGTCCATGGTTCTAACAAATTCATGGCATTCCGAGTCACTCCGAGTCCACTCGAGTCATTTTCATTTTGCCATCGAGTTAGCCCGAGTCTGAGTAACTCTAAGATAGCTCGCGTCCAAGTCCAACTCACAAATTTCAGTCACTATTCGTCTATAGGTCAGGTTTTGTGATCATGAATTGGAAATGTGGCGAAATAGTGAATCTTCCACTGCATGGTAGCGTTTGCAATTGGTGTGATAGCGAAGTTTGATGAATAGTTTCAGGCTTTCGAATCAATTTAAGGGGGAATTTTCATTTTTAACCTGAAAAGATATATGTGACACTTATATATTGTCAAATTAATAAAACTTTAAAATGTCGTCGCGGGCCGCACGAAATGCTCTGGCGGGCCGCGTGTTTGAGACCTCTGCAGTAGGCAAAGTTGAACAACCAGAACATTTTCAGCTTTGCAAAATTAGGTTGAATTCATTCGCATAAGCACGTGAATGGCAATGTACTGTACGCCTAGCTTGCCTCGTTTCGCACTATAAAGTCCACCTGTAGCATTTTACGGAAAACCGTTATTAGATTAGAATTAAAATGTGAGCTGTGGGAGATTTTACCATGGGGTTACGAGGCACCCAATCAGGGGGTACGCGTACGAGATGCGTTGTGCAATTAGGCCTATAAGCTAACTGGAGCCCAAGATTATTTTCCAAGCCAACACAAAACGGAAGCCAGATTTATTCAACTAAAAATTGCGCGCGATTTCATGTCAATGGTATTTTTGATTTTAATGGGTACCATCAGAAGTCGTGTTGAAAACGGACAGGTTGTACGAGAATTCTTTTTTCAATTCTCATGGGGTACGGGCGCAAAAAAATGTCAAGAAACACAGGTCAAGTTGAAGCTAGTGTTCAGAGTCGGATAAACTCGAAAATTTTCAGCTTTTTACAAATTACATTAGAATTAGAACTATAGCTACACAGCATTTTCCAAATTAGACTAGAATTAGTATTATTGTTACACAGCTTTTTCCGAATTAGATTATAATTATAATTACTGAATTAGCGAAAACTTTGAAATTGGATCAAATTCAGTTGATATTAAATCAGAGTTCATGACAAATGTCCAATTGTCCATACAGAAAGCTCGGCCCGTTTTGCACTATGCAGTTCTGTAGCGTTTTCGGGATCGGGAAAACCATAAATTATATTAGAATTAAAATGACAGCATAGAAACATTTATTAGATGATTATTAGAATTAGAGCTAAGAAACATTTCATTAATTAAATTGTAATTAGATTACCGGCATTTCCCTGTAATGTAGCCTAATTCTACTAGAACAACTAGAATTATATAATTTTCCAAGTCTGCTTGTATCGCCTCGAGTTGAGAGAAAACGCTTTCAATACCGCAAGACATTCGCGTCCGATACCAGGTCGAAAATAGTTATTCAGTGGGAGGAATAGCACGGTGGAGGCCTACGATACGGTATACGGTCTTCTCCGTTACCTCATAGAGCGCTTAGTTTAGTCTTTATTGTAATACTGATGATGAAATCGAAATGCTGATATAATCCGACCTATGGAAACTGCAATTTGGCCGGAGGAGGTCATTAACGAAATACTACCACTTTTCCAGAGTGATAAAATAGGTTTTTCCTACTTCCACTACTTACGTCCACGGTTTTCATTTACTTCATTTCTAATTCGCAGTTTTTAAGCCAAAACGACTTGCTTCTTGGAGCTTATTCAAGTTTAATTTTTGAAATGTTGCTATATGCTCTAATTTTAATTCTAATCCAAGTTCTGGATTCCTGAAAATGCAACAAGAGAATTGTATAGTGCAAAACGAGCCAAGCTTTCTGGATCGACATTTGCTATTCTGCTGCCTATGACAATGGACTCTGATTTGGTTCAATGTCCAAGTTTCGCAAATTCGGTAATTCTAATGCTATAATCTAATTTGTAAATCTGCCTGTATTACGGCAACTTCGAAAATTTTCAAATTTGCAAACCAATTCATCAAAATAATCGACTACCAATTTGTTATGGTGGGCCTATTAGTTATTTTGCGTTCGTCGTGAAGATGCATCCTCGATAAGCCACCTTCGATCTGCTACTAAAAGTACGCGACGTCTAAACTAAATCTACTTTGTAAACCAATTGTGTACTTTTCAAATCTTATACTTCTACTTTTATATTGAGTGTCAATTTACGGGGTTACTTCTACTTGTACAGCAGTACCAACAATGACGATACTTAGATCTCATCTGCATATAACAAGACTGTGCTTTTGCTCTCTGCTACGATCGTTGATACCGGTATACAAAGTTCCTTCCAATCCTCGACCAATCGCTAACGATTACCCCTGACGAACGCCGGCAGAAAATATTCGCACATATTTCAATATGAGTATATTTTTCAACTGGATGGTAAAGTTCTGTACCTACAATCAACCTAGATCAATTACTCAAATTTTCAAGCCGAGACATCATATTTGGTGATACATTGTTGATATACAATGTTCTTATCAATTCTTTACCAGTGGCTGACGACTACCCCTATCGAGTCACAGCCGAGAATATTAGTATTTATTTCAATATGAATATATTATTCTCTGATATCGTTGGCGGCTTTGATCCGATCGCGCGGTTTCTACTATTTACCGGCGGTCGATGCTATAAACAACGTCTCCGCGAGTCGTGAATCATCAAAATGTTCTCGCTGACAGCTAGTTTCTTGTTGACGTGTTGAAACATCGTCGTATTTGTGACGACATCGGTTCTTTGTGAACAAGGGTCTGAACATTCACAGACGTTGAAACCCAACCCCGTTCCGCTCGCGGTCGGATATTTGACACTCATCCGTGAAGTTTTAACGTTTATAAAAGCGAGCTAAACGAGTCGTCGTGGTATGGCGATATCTGGCTGTTTTTCAAGGGAGGTTCAGTAATCGCGTCCAGACAAAAGCATATAATATTTACAACAGGCGATGAAAGATAAGGTTTACGGCGGACTGAAAAATGTCCTCGTAGTATTAGTTCATAACCAGACGAGCGACTGTGTCATGTATATTGTATATAGAATATTACTATCAATTTTACCCACATTTGCGAAAATTTCATGTACTTTTGCAAGTTTAGTGCGGTTTCAATTGAATAATATACGGTATTCATATTGAAATAAACCCGAATATTTTTGGCTGGCGCTCCGCACTCGTCAGGGTTAATCGTCAGCAACTAGTAGAGAATTGCAAAGAACAATATATGTCAACAATGGTATCACCAAATCACTATGCACCACAAAGTTATGTCTCCAAACGCTACGAACCGGTTTTTGTGATCGGGGCAAGGGAGGCTATGTTCGGGAAAAAAGCTTTACACGATAGTTCTAGTTTGTAAAATCGCCTTTGCCACATTTTGATGGCAATTGATAACTTGGTTTCCAAAGTCACGGACATCTCAGTCATTATGGTACGCTTGCCACTGGAAATGCGTCTGCTGAGTGCATTAATTTACCTACGGATAAATTAAGCTTTGCACTATGGACTCGCGGCTGACGTTCGCAATGATGCAATTGGCTGCATTGATCGCTTCCATCGAAATCAGGACATGGCTTCAAAATGTAATTGTTGGTGCTTCAATAACGTAGGCAATGCAGCTGTAAGCATCGTTCTGCATGCAATGTATTCGGTCAGTCGTAGATACGCGATATTTTCAGTGCAGAAATATGTAATTGAAGAGTCTTGGCTGTACAGAACTTCAATATGCGATTGCGTGATATAATCATATCGAAATAAACAGTAATATTTTCGGCTAACACTCTTCAGGGGTAATCGTCAGGGACCAGTAGAGAATTGAAAAGAGCGTTGTTCTTGAATGTGAAGATATTAGTCAATTATGTATAGAAATATGTGACCTTGAGCGTTTATTGCAGGCCCCGGTTTATTGTTATTATCAACATGCTAATCTCCAGTTCCTCGTATACATCGCAAGCTCAGATAAGCGCACGATCATTTAATACCTCCGTGTCTCCGCAGGCGTAATGCGCGCAACGTAAAATCTGATCTTCTAAAATGATGGAAGAATTGATATGCGAGCACAGGGTTAGGGCCGAGCTACACAGTATGGAAATCTAACGTGAAATCGCTTGTACGTTGTCGACTGCGTGATTTCAATCAGGAAGACATGTCTGATATATAGAATGCGCCAATGATTGCAATCAGAATTGACTTGTTCATGTTAAGGATGAATTATATCTGTACCTGTACATTGCCAGAGCCGGATGTTTCCTTCAGTTCAGATCAGTACGAATATCAGATTTCAATTCAATGGCAGTACGGGTATTGGAAAGTGTAGAAACGATTTGGTGAAGGCAATCAATCAAAATTCCATTATGACCTGCAAATCTAGTATAAAGGAAGAACGTCTAAGAGTCATGCACGTGCAGTAGGGTTATGACTAGAAAAAAATTTCAAAATTTTGTGTGTTCTGTAGTCACAAATGATGAGCTTTTGTGTCCTGATTTCAAAACTCACAAAAATTAAGACTGTTTGAACAAAAACCTCCCGCACAAAAAATTTCCAGTTTTCACTGTATGGAGGATAGGCTTTCTTTTGTAGATACAGACTATATAATTTATATATCGACTGATTTGAATTTAACTGATCCAATTCCAATTGCGAAGATTTAAAATAGTATTTTGGTACATTTTGATCGCCCAGATTGAATTATTCCTATCGTATTCTTGTTTACAGTCAATATTAAATAATTAATAAATAATTATTAATTCCGATTTTAGATGTAGACTGTATATATCGTATAATTTCAATTTGTCTGGCACAAATCAAACTGGGTGTTCGAAAAGGCGAAAGTAGAACAACTCTAGGTATTTTCAGCGGTCTAGAAAACCGCTTAGAAGAATATGATGTACAGGAAAATTTGAAAATCTCATATATCATAAGTGACTCCGTAGCATCTGTTAATACTGGACGGCAGAATGGCGTTGTTTCGAAACTGCGAAATACAATGATGAGCATGGGTTTTCATATTCCTTGCCAACATCATATTATCGATTCTTAAAGCATTATTAGAGTTCTTCGATCCAACGTCTTCAAGAAATCCAACTCTCAGCTACAAATTTGGAGATGATGCGGTAAAACACTACGAAAACTAGGTGCAATCCACCAAGCACGAATTTCAGATAAAAATATTAGAAAACCGAGGATGTAGAGATGATTTTAAGTTTATCTATGGCATGTGCAGAACATGCCGTTCTTTCAAAGAAAATAGTATAGATTAACACTGATCAAATGGCACAAACTTCCATCTCTACGCAATGCGAGAGGGTGCTCAAGGACCATTATTGCGTACTTCCACTTCCCCAGACAGAGAATAACTCTGGAGATGCTTATTTATCGCAAATGCACGTCAGGAAGACTGGTATTCTAACCAGATGTCTAAAGATGGAATATACTAGAGCCCGACGATGAGCGGTTCGTCGATAATATCGAGACGATATCACACTTTGAAAGAATTATCGGTATCGGCCATTGGAGTTGAAAAATTAACGGCAATTGGCGTGTGACGTCACAAAATGGCGGAAGGAAGCCAGAAAACTATAATCTTTGATCGCTAGACGGAGAATATTCATATATTTCATATAGCTTACACTTTACAGGTGTCCAGATGCAGCCTTTCTAGTTCATTTCATATTCAAGTATAACAATGGCTGTAAAGATGTTCAAATAAATGCCCTCTGAAGATTTGAAAATGTGCTTATGTATTCATCCAACTTCTTTTGAACATCGGCTGAATGTATTGGGGTTATCGGCTAAGGTGTCAGATATTGGTTTTATCGGTATCGACCCAAAATCTAATATCGGTCGGGCTCTAGAATATACCAAAGATTATTTGCTGCTATCTTTGCGGTCGAATGTCCTGCAGCGATAAAGTTGCCCCAAAACCCCATTGGAAGTCGGATATGTCCGTCGTAGATGTCCCTGGCACTAACATAATAACAGAAAGGGAAGTCAAATTGATGGATGAACTTTACAAGAAGTGCAAAAGGACATATATTTGAAGATTAAATTTGAATTTTAAATTTTTTCCATANTNGGNCCAGTGTCGAAAATTGATGTTAGTTTGTGCGGGACATTTTTTTCGATTTGCACAAAATGATAATAATTTTATTAATTTATACCAAAATGCTCATCAATTCCTGCTACAGGCAAAAAAAATTTTTTTAGTCATAACCCTAACGTGCAGTGCACGACACTGCACAATCGCCGTATTGCACAAGTACACTCGATGGGAAATAGATTTTTATACACAATTAATCCTCGCATATCTTGTGGTGATACTGGGACTCACGGGACAAGTATTGTGCTTACTCGTGCGCGTCAGATACCGAAGTGAACAAGTTATGAAATTCAGCGGGACAGATACCTGAATTGAAATGTTACATGAACTTGGCAATTGCCAACTTCCCTTTGTCTGTCTACTGTTGAGAAGCCGAATTAACCGAAAGATGTGATTATTTCCGCAGGCGTGTCCAGAACGCGATACGATGCAACGTTTGCTGTAGGCTTATGCGTTGTTGTTGTTTTTGGTATTGACGGTGTTTTGAATAACTATAGCCATTGGTCATGGTCAATCCCGCCGGGCCGATAGTCTTTGATTCCGGATCTGCCGACTTGTATAGCACAGTCCACGTTTAATTCAAGGCACTGCTTACGATTTAGGTTTGAGACGAACAGGTTTTCATGAAGTTGGAAGTGCAGAGAGCTGCTCGCTGCTCGTATGGGATTTAAAACTGGAACCAGACATGGGGTGATTACTTCATGAATGTAATCGATTGCGATTACGATTGTAACTTCTGAATGACGCGATTACGATTACGATTACAGCAAAATCAGGAAGTAGTCGATTACGATTACATTGGAAAAGTAATCACGATAACATTTATTTTGCATCTTAGAAGTTATATCGGAAGACAATATCGTCGCTGGAAAACCAAACTGTCCTATGTCCACTTTTGGTGATTTTGACTTTTTTGGTTTCTATTACTATTTGGACATAGGTCTTTCTTTTTAGCCGGGTTTCATGTTTCTAGGTAGTGTGGATCAATGGTCAAGGGGACATATACACATGGATTTTCAAGGCAAATTGAAAACCAAACTGGGTTATGTCCACATTATGCTTCTGTTGAAATTTAGATGTTACTCATATCGTGATGTTTTTACTGGATTCCTATCAAAATTTGTTGATTACAGCTTTACAGGGATATATTACGGTAATTCCCAGTACTTGTGGTTTAAAAGTGGCAGAATGAATCGAATTAGAATAAATTCAAGGGTGTCAGCGGAAGCCTGGCAATTCGATGAGAAAAACCAGTTGGACAATGACAGATGGTCTTATATGCATTTTGGAGATAATTGGAGGGATGCAAGAATACAAGGAACAGTTATAAAAGCTTTGGGATCTAAATGGGAAGTGACAAGTTGTTTCTAGAAGAAATCGCAGATAGAAAAGGGGGAGTTGCAGTTGAGCCATCTTGTTCTGGTGGTGCTGTAAACAGAGGCAGTGACTCTGACTCTGAGGATCGATTGAATTAAGAAAGATGTGTTTCTGGTAGATGAGCCTTGTTCGTCAAAACAGACAGATGGTCTTATTGAAGGAGAGGAGGTATATTTGTGTCATCATTCATATTGAAATAAACCCGAATATTTTTGGCTGGCGCTCCGCACTCGTCAGGGTTAATCGTCAGCAAC
>ATSW01004068.1:0-10845 GCA_000444245.1 Botryllus schlosseri
GATGCACTGTATATCGATACAATATTTACTTTTTTATATTGTTTTCATAGGGATGGTCTGGTGTTCTGTAGCATGCCCGGAATTCAGCTCGCGATATTCATTCACTGATGTATGTCGGGTCGGTGCTGTAATGTGGCTGATCATCAAACGCAGTTGCGTATAAATCGATGCATGGACATTGGACAATAGACATGGGCATCATCAGCGCATTGGCGTGGTCTCATTTCGTTTTTTACTCATGAATGGTGAACGCATAGCAGACGTTGGAAAATTCTCCGGGGATTTCTGGCAGTGAGTGCAGAAATATTGTCACGATCTGTTCCCATCAATAAACCTAATTTCGATTTTCGTCTCTTTATGTCCGCCACTATTGACTTTTCTTGTGGGTTAGGTGTTCATGGCAGCAGATAAACTTGACGCGGCGATCTAAAGTCGAATCTTGTTGAATATAACAAGGATGGCGACTTTTGAATGCTATTGACAACGTTAGCAACACGGCTGTGAAACTTTATTACGGCGTCACGTGATGGTACGTAAGGCGTGGTATTTGAATTGCGGTAATTTATGGTAAATATACCGGTACCAATGATGCAAATGCCCGGTCGGCATTCCGGCTGCATTGGAACTTCGGATGCTGCAACTTGATTCGTTTGTTTTCGTACATTTTAGAATCGTGCTAGATTTACCGTCATAAGGTGATAATTAACTACACTACACTATCTCCCAATGATAATAGTCAACTTTACGCACCGCAAACGTAATAGGTGTGTAATATAATAGAATAATTTTTTTAGATTTCCCCCATGGCGTAGGTTGCGTAATGCCCATCCAAGTCTGCGAGAATTGGTACGCATTTCAGCCATAACTCCCATACCAGTCGGTGTGGTTGAGCTAAATACACAACACGTAGGCCTATGCATGGGGTGCGATGTGTTCAGTTTTCGCACACTGCCTTCTTGGGACGAAATTTCACAGCAATCGATTACGTCGTAGTTTACGAACTTTACTACATCAAGAAGGCAGTTTATTTACTTACAGTCTCATGTTTCGATTACTTTGACCTCTGCATCAAAACGGGTGACGGCAGACAGAGGTTGCAGGCATATTCTCGTGACCAATGTTTACGATCTAAATAACTCGGAGACAACATTCCCTCGTAATGAAATAGGCCCCCAAGTATTATGATCGCGAGGTAAATCACAACGAATAATGTATCGCCAAAGGAAGCGAATCTCAGTAATACCGCACTAGGTTTGACCGTATTGAGTTCTTCTGCATTCCTTCACTTATAAAATCACGGTGTAAAACTCAACTTATAGCGTTATAGGTCGATATTCAATATTCTTGGTCTATATTCTATAAACTGTATCGTGAAGGTGCAATGCTCACTGCTCAGACTTGGCATTGTTCATATTATACACTTTCCGCATAGTAAGGCAGCCGATTTGTATCGTGTAACTCCAAAGCATTGGTGTCAAACTCAATTTGGGTCGCTGACCGGATTCAAACCTTTAGTTTGCTTGCTGACTGGACCAGTCAAATGATTCCAAAATGTTACCTCCAAATCCAAACCTTTGTTTTTCACTGGAGAGCTATATTTTCATGTCTATTACATTATTAATGATTTTAGTCCTAATATGGCTTTGGCCCTGCGCATATGTTGTGAGGAATGGAAGATATTTCACGGTAAACTCTAACGTTGAAATTTGGTTCATCATTTGTAATTACCATTAGGATTGAAGCTAGCTTTAGCTCAGAGAACTAAAATTATAAGCAAGACTCGAGCACTGTAATCGCAGTGCCCAACTCGGCTTCGTTGGTGCATCATAGAATATCTCAGCAAATATACAACAGTCGACCGGCGGGGTGAAATTTCCTCTAACCAATTTTTCTGTAGTTAAGATCTCAACAGATTACCATAAACAACGAGATCAGCGGATAAAATCGGTTTCTGCCCAGTGCTCACTCAGAGATTTTGTACTAATGCAGGTAAACTACTGATATTCCAATATTCCGTTGCCATCTGGATCGAGGTATTTATCGGTGAAGGTCGAATTTTAATTTCCCTCGAGCGGGGACTATACCATTCTTATCGTATACGAATCGTAGGCCACGCCTCGAGATAAAAAAGAGATATTTAGAATGTGGAATTATATTCACGATATTCTGGCAGCGTTTATAGTCATGGCTTTGTAATGTAATGGACCTATTAATTCATTCTCAGTGAGTGTAATTGCACTGACTGTCATAGTGTCAGTAATTGCGCAATGAAGCAGGCTATGAGCATTGAGAAATAACCATCGACTTGGGCATGGATGGACAGTAGGACACGGACAGATGTCCAATTTCAACCGAGCAGGGAATCCGCAAAGCATAACTGTGAGAAAGGCTGTGAATATCATGGAGTGTCGCCGTTATATTTGAATAATGCCGTTAGATTCGTATTGGTGTACGCGAATCGCTTCGCCCACCGCCGTTGCGATATACGATCCGTTCATAGCCCGAGATTAAATTGCCCAGGAGATGATTCCAAGCCCCACAGCCGATGTAGAGCCGTGAGCCTACGTGGAAGTCCGTCCAATTCTCTAGTACAATTTTTTGTTGTCAAGATATCCCCAGATTACGATAAAATCCGAGATTAGCGGAAAATGTACTTGTTCCCCCGACGTCTTTGAACTCAGCTATCTAGGTAGACTATACAATGTGTTTATTGCTTATGCATAGACAATAAGTAGCATGCAGCCACGTAGTCAAAAGCTGCGATTCCGATACATTTCGGGTGACACGTAAGCAAAGACACAGGTTCGCCAGTGCGCCGGCGCGTGATTCATCAAGACAAATGTATTATAGTTGCTATGTAAGCATGGTGATAGCGATGAATCACTTAAATTCAATGCTATCGCAAACTTAGCATGTGTTCTTTTACTGTAGATCAGTTTAACATTGCTTACATCGAGTTTCGAAGTCCAACGCAGGTTGGTTAGATTATCCATCTAACTCGCCTGTACGTGTTTCAATTCTATGCCGTTTCAATGTTGTTTCATTTCCACAAGTATTTCAAAGTTGCTATCCCCCTATTATTGATTGACAAATTTACAGTTACAGAGTGCGACTCGAGAGGGCGTCCTGAAGTCAGATGTTTTCAGCACCGTATCCCATTGCAGATGCAGAATATCTAGTGTTTATTACATTTATAAGGTAATGCAAAGTAAAAACAGGGGTGATTACTGATTGCCAGTTTTCTTTTCGGTTGACAGGCATGGCAATGCAATATAACGATCCGAAACCAAGCAAGGGTGATAGATGCGAAACTGACTGAGAAGGACTTTTTGAAATTTGGTTAATACTGAACATCTCGAATGCTGAAGTGTCATCATTAATCATGCGTAAAGGTTTAAGTTTACAGTGTACATATGCACTGCACACGCATCCCCGTTCTCACGTGTCAATATATTGAAGTGGCTCATACTGCTGCAATGTCAAGCATCCACCCCTTCCACCCGTTGGCACATGATTCAGATGGTTTTTTATGAAGACCTATTTGTCGGACTACTAGCGACCTCTAACGGTTCGCATCGTTGATACACGACATCAAGAAGAAAGTGTCGCGATTTAAATTGGATAGACTATGAAAGAGAGAGGAAGAGAGATAGATTCAACATTTTATGAGAAATGAAAAAATGTTCGCATTCCAACATGATAAAGTATAATGCTTTCGGTCGGCAATGAATGGTACTGGTGATATATGATCATGATCAATGATCGTTGATGGTGTTTATCTTTGAGTCAGCGATAGGAATGTGTATTTCCACCAGGGCTGTGGAGTCGGAGCCGGAGTTTCGCTGATTTTTCCCTTAATGGAATCGGAATCGGAGTCAAAAAAAACATTTTTAGCACTCCTTGGAGTCGGAGTCGTTAAAACAACACTGGCTGGAGTCGGGGTCGCAGTTTGTGAAAATGCTCCTGACTTCGACTCCGACTCCAACTTCCTCAATATGAAAACAAGTCCTTTCTGAGGTCTCTCACAATTACTAGTAATAAATGAAATAGAGATTGTATCTAGCAACAACCACTGTTATTAGTGACCATATTGATAAAATTGGACATTATCTGCAAATTGCAATTCAGTTGCATAGAGGAAAAAGATTGCATCGTTGCAGGACGTTCGAACTCAAAGATAGCAGCAAATAATCTTTGTTCTAGAGCCCGACCGATATTTGATTATTGGTCGATACCGATAAAACCGATACCTCACTCTTGACCAATAACCCGGATACATTCAGCGGATATTCAAAAAAAGTGGAATATGTCTTAATAAGCACATTTTCAGAGCTTCGGAAACATTTATATGAACAGCATTACAGCCATTGTTATACTTGAACATGAAATGAACTAGAAAGGTTGCATCTGGACACCTGTAAAGTGTAAGGTATATGACATGTATCAATATTCTCAGTCTAGCGGTGAAAGATTATAGTTTTCTGACTTCCTACCGCCATGTTCTGACGTCACGAAAATCGCCGACAATTTTTTCACCTCCAATGGCCGATACCGATAATTCTTTCAAAGTGTGATATATCGTCTCGGTATTATCGGCCAACCGGTCGGTCGGGCTCTAGTACAGTGGTTCCCAAACGGTGGGGAATTCCCCACTGGTGGGGAATTCAAAGGTTTCTGGTGGGGAATTGACGCATTTGTTCAAAAATCTACGCAGGACAGTATATACATATTTACGGAGACACATGCGCAATTACCGTTACCTGTTAACTGCTCTGGAATGTATGTTTCGAAAATTATATTGCGTGTTGTTTACTAAACCTCTCTCTAGATGGCCAATCATGGCGTCACAAACGCATCCAGCACGACTAGTTTGACGTGAAATAACGCTTTCGCTTTCGGTATCGGTTCACAATACGTTTTATAATGCAGTTATAGGTGATTGTCTTGCGTACTTGTGTGGTTGTGTGTCTTGTGTAGTCAAACCAGCAAATAGCTGCTCTGTGATGACAAAAGAGCTGGGTAGTGGAGAACAGGACCGTAACTGCCGCACCCCAAAACCCCCAAGGGGCCCAAAATTATTTCGTGAATTAACATAAATTTAGGTATTTTTTTTAATTTTTGCCACTTCTTCAAAAGAATTTCGCGCTGGGTGCGCGATTTAATATTGCCGAATATCTGATTATTGGGTACCCATCATCCACGAAAACTCCGAGAAATGTGCCGGAACTATCATCAGCGAGAAGACCTTGGCCGAGAAGGAATGCCCTTGTAGTGACCCAAAACTTCGATATTTATACAATAATCATATATGTTTAATTGGCTAAATGGCTGGTGCCGACTGTTTCTGTCCTAGCGATCTGAACCCCAATGCCATCGCGCAGGGAAAAATTAGTTGCCAGTATAGGCTAAAGCTATACCAATTTGAAATCGTGTGTGCCTTTTATTTTTGGCGATTTCCATATCTTTTGACATAGCAGATATGGAAGGTCACGAAATAGCATAATGTAACGAAGTCAATATACCAACGGGTCCGCCCGAAGATGTTTAATTCTTATTTAGAAGTCCTATCTCCTCCAACACACCTCACTCAGCTCTACCAGTAAATCTGATTGCGTGATCAGAGAGGGGATAAAAAATTGATAGCAAAATGTATGCAATTCCCGATCATATTGGCCGATTCAAACACGAATTTTTCGCGCTTCGCGCGTTTAGTTGGAGTAAGGCGACGCACTAAACAGTGGACCCAATGTAGCTGATAAGTTGCAGGGGAAAAGCGTACAGGCTCAGCGGGGCTGAGGGGGATCTGGGGCGCCGTTACGGTCCTGGTGGGGAATGAAGGCTTGGAATAAATTTGAAGTGGGGAATGAAGACAAAAAGGTTGGGAACCACTGCTCTAGTACATTCCATCTTTAGACATCTGGTTAGAATACCAGGCCTTTTAAGACGCATTTGCGATGATTAGGCATAATATCCCCAGAGTTACTCTCCATCTAGGGATCTGGAAGTACGCAGTCGGCCCTTGTGCTCCATCTCGCATTGCGCAGAGATGAAGTTTATGCCATTGGATTAGTTGTAATCTACAATTTTCTTTGAAAGAGCGGCATGCTCTGCACAGCTCAAAGATAAACTTACAATAATCCCTTTATCCTCTGTTTTCTAATATTTTCATCTGAATTTCTGGCTTAGCGGTTGTACCGAGTTTTCGTAGTATTTTACCACATCATCTCCAAATTTGCAGCGGAGAGTTGGAATTGTTGAAGACGTCGGATTGAAGAACTCTGATATATGCTTTAAGACTCGATAATATGATGTTGGCAACCAATATATTGTGGTTTATAAAAACCCTTGCTCATCATTGCATTTTGCAGTTTCACAACAACGCGATTCCGCCGTCCAGTATCAACAGATGCTGTGTAACATATGATATGACATTTTCCAATTTTCCTATGCATCATATTCTTCCAATCGGTTTTCTAGACCGCTGTAAATATCTTGAGTTGCTCTACTTTCGCCTTTTCGAACACCCAGTTTGATTTTTGTCAGACCAATTGTAATTATACGATATATACAATACAGTCTACATCTAAAATCGAAATTAATAATTCTTTATTTTGACAGTGAACAAATACACACGATAGGATTAATTCCCTCTGGGCAATCACAACTTACCAAAATACTATTTTAAATCTTCGCAATTGGAATTGTCGATATATGTATTATTTAGTCTGTATCTACAAAAGAAAGCCTATCCTTCATACAGGGAAAACTGGACATTTTTTGTAAGGGAGGTTGTTTAAACAGTCTTACCTTATGTGAATTTTCAAATCAGGACACAAAAGTGCATCATTTGTGACTACCCTAGTCCTAACCCAAGTATACACCCATGACACACGAAACCAGAGCCTACCTCAGACTTACACCGCGGTATAAATCGAGTACGGAATTTTAATCCAAATTATGTAATATATATGCGCGTATGGGAACGCAGAGGGATGGTGTGAGGTTCACGTTCGCGACGTTCCCGTTCTGTGTGTGAACCTCAGAAATTTAGAGGTTCACGTTCACAAACGAACCTTGTATAAGTTCTGCACTGTGAACCTTTTTCATATATTACAATTGTTCACGCATGTTTTAGTAGGCCATGGTTCACGTCGTTATAACATCTTTGGTTGAAATTCTTAGCATTTCAACTTCGGGCCACTCTAGGCAAGGCGCTGACAGCATAAAGAAAATCAACACTGAACGATGATGCACCTTGTCAATATAAAAAATTTACTTGCTCGAAATATTCAGCTTTCCGTTTGTAAATATTTAATGACTCTCTGTTGTGAGCTTGACCCGAAATCACACAACATCAAGAACGAAATGCACTACATGTAGCTAGTCAACGAATGATGCTTATTCAACCAATAAAAGCATGGCCCCTGCGCAAGGATGACACGCAAAATCGTGAAGCGTCCAATCTTTTTAGTGATTTGTCGGTGTGGAATCTTGTCCAGACAGTACAAAGTTCCTTGAACGACTTGCAGCATTGGTGTAATCAGTGGGGCCTGATATTATCCAAGGAAAAACTGTGGCGATGCACTTTACACGTAAGCGCAACATCCCCCATCTCGCTACATCTGGATGGGTCGGAAATTCCATTTGTGGAAACTTTCAAATACCTTGGTATTGTTTTTGACAGAAGACTCTCATACAAACCTCACATAGAATATATCTCGTCCAAGTGTTGTAAGAGGCTCAACTTACTGCGAGTTTTGAGTGGCACGAGCTGGGGAGCCAGCAAGGGCACCCTCTTGTGCGTCTACCGTGCACTCATAAGATCTATTATGGACTATGGGTTGCCCGCATACTTCTCTGCGCCTCCCACCCATCTCAAGAAGATTCGATCAATACAGAATAAGGCCCTTCGCATCTGTACCAATGCAATGACTAGTACCCCGACATGTGTGATCCAGGACGAATGTCACGAGATGCCTTTCCATCTTCGACACCTTCTTATCTCGATGCACTATCGATGTCACCTTTTAAATCAAGAGACTGGAAATCAATTCGTTCAACATCTCATTCAAGACAGCTGGCACGAGATCTACAGTATGACGAGACCGAACTTTCGAACGTTCAATACGCTCACGAAATCGTCGCTATTTGACGGCGTTATATTGGACAATTACCACTTTCCATCTATTCCACCCTGGTTTCTGCCCCAGCCACATGTTGACCTCTCACTTTTGCACGAGTCATCGTCCCGCGATGTCTCCGGATCTTTCGACCAGATTTGTTCGAGTCATGTTGCCGATCACTATGCCGGATACACTCCGATTTACACTGATGGGTCTAAATCAAGCGTTGGAGGAGGAGCTGCTTTTTATATTCCGTCACTCGCAGTATCGGAAGTTCATCATTGCCATAGCGAGCAATCTGTTTTCTCCACGGAACTGATCGCAATCCAACGGGCTGGTAACTGGATCTCCAGAAGTTCCCTGACGACGGATAAGTTCCTGATCATGTCCGACTGCTCCAGTGCTGTACTCTGCATTCGCAACTCTAATTTACAGCCCCACTGCAGACTGGTTGACAAAATTCTCTCATCTCTTCTCGATTTACGACAGCGAAATATCGATGTGGCATTTTTGTGGATTCCAGGGCACGCCGGGATCAGCGGAAACGAGGAAGCCGACCGGCTTGCGAAAACGGCATCCAACTTTTCGGCCAATATCGGCCAGCAATTGCCGATATTATCAAAACACGAGGTGCGGAAGATCATCCAGCGGCATTGTCTGGCGCTGTGGGACGAAGAATTTCAAGCATCCGAAAACGGACATCATTATAAAAATTTTAATCCATCCATTGCGAACAAACCGCCGGCACGTAGAAACCGCGTAGAAGAAAGCATTCTGTTTCGTCTTCAGTCCGGCCAATGTCGTCTGAATAACCATTCGTTTATAATAGGTTCAGTGGAATCTCCACTTTGCTCCATTTGTCGCTATCCTGAAACCACTGAACATTTTTTGATCCACTGCTCAAAATATGATTTTCATCGTACTTTTCTCATTGCTAAATGTGCTGAATTGAATATTGATTTCCGCCTTGAAATTATCCTCACGGAGGTTCGAATCATCCCTTTTACAATCGAATTTGTGTTATCCTGCAACCGTAATTTGTGAATAGCCGTGAATGTGTCCTTTTCAACTGCTCTGTAAATTCCCTTTTCTCGCCTTGATATTCTTTCGTATCACTGAAATGCTACTTTTTTTAAATGTCTATTCAATACGTACTCCATCATAGACTGATTTTCATTTATTACGCAATTCTTGGTCGTGGTGCAAAAGACCAACAGGTGATAAGCGCCGAATCTTTCTTTTTAATAAACAACAACAACCAATAAAAGAAATTGATATAAAGAATACTTCGTTGTCTAATGTCAAAAATCTAGCAGGCTAACGGGATCCATCTTGATTTGATATGTTTATTACATCATGAAAACCAAATCCGTGCGATGGGGGTGTTAACGACTGTAAAACTTGTTTATGGGGCAATATCGGTTGCAAGTACCCTATATAATACGGTTTACACTCTTCTCAATATCAATGTAGTAATAGTTAGAAATCGAATACATTGTCCAGTCTGGCCTAACCGTTAAGAAGTAAGCTAATATTCCGTTGAAAGTCCACCATCCTTGACTGCTACGGCGAACCATTATTTGTGGTCTAAACATTAAATGATAGTGCTACCAGTGGTAAAATTAAGATTCCAATGACCCATATACCATTCTGATTATATGCAATGAGAATGACCCATTTATAGAGCTCAGTTCTATATAAAGGAAACCCTAATCGCTACAGCAGGAGTGTCTTGAGTGCGTGGGTAGGAACCATATCTTTAAGGAATTAGACTTCTATGGATTAATTCTCTTGAGTCATGAGCGGACGCAGATTGAGCTAGTCTATATGAATGGACAATTGGGAAAAGGTCGCCATCTTCTCAAATTTTTATTTGAAGCTTGTGAAGTCAATTCTGTTCGGCGAGTCACGCTCACGGCGGACCGGTGATGGCAGACCATTGTAGATTCATTGCTACCCCACCCCAAACCAAAATTACCACGGGTATTGTACCCTGTTCCTAATTCATGATCGCAATAGAACTACTGCGAAGCAGCGAAGGACCTCAATTATTACATCATAGATATACGTTGTGCCATTGATTGTTAGCGATACATAAATGCTGCCGAAGTGCATATCGTGGTCTTCGACTCGTCTGTGAAAATCTGCAAGTATCCTGAGAATCGTCACCATGACTTTGACACAGATTGCATATCTTTCAAGACAAATAGTGTATAAGCTGATCTTGGCACAAACGTTCCTTCTGTGTCCTTGGTAGTTGAACACAGACAAGCAATGGGTACTTGAGTTGGGATTGGGGCGTTCTAGAAGTCGGCAGATCAGGAATCATAAAAGAATATCGGCTTTGTATAAATAGCCATAGTAGTCGCGATATTATAAATACCTAAACAATTTGAAACAACAATACTTTCGTACTCTGCAAAAAGAGAAGTAGCCCTACTTCGTAACTGACCCTGACCACCTCTGAATTTGCGTGGCCCACATGCGAATACGTGAATGTAGCTCATCGACGAATACTTTACCCAGTCCTGACGTAGTTGATATTAGTTCGTTCCAACTTGAAATTTTTATCAAGTCTTAATGTATGAGAACATATTGCAGCGTCGAAGAGAGTATAGGAGAAAGTATTTATGAAACACCGTCCTCGGGCTACAAATGTTAGCTAACTAATTGTTAAAGGTCAACTGCATCTTCAAAATGACTTCACCTTATTTCGTACATT
>ATSW01004069.1:0-14313 GCA_000444245.1 Botryllus schlosseri
CCAAATCACTTGATAATATTATAATTATGTAATATAATAGCCTACACATTATTAGTTCGTAATACAATTTCACACAATGTTTTCCGAGTGCCGAATATACCGATTGAATTCGGCTGTCGGTAAATTCGGCCCCGTAAACATCGACATATATATATACATATATATATTTATACGCATACCCTGTTCTACAAATCACTTGATAATAATATAATTATGAAATTAATTCATATTAATAGTTGGTAATACATTTTTATAAAAAATTCTCCGAGGGCAGAATTGACCGAGTAACCAGTGAATTGACCGGTGAATTCGGCCGTCGGTAAATTCGGTCCCCGTGAATATCCGCGCTATCTCCCGTGATTACGCGATCTATGCATACCCTGACATCCAAATCACTTAATAATAGTATAATTATGTAATTAATTCTTGTTAACGGTTGGTAATACATTTTAATACAATATTCTCGGTGGGCCGAATTTACTGATGTAATGTCCGAATTTGCCTGGGCCGAATTTACTTTGGGGCGAGTTTACTGGCAACCGTATGTCCGTATACTTCATAGTTTGTTATTGTTGCCATTGGTACAATGCAAATTTCATGGTCTGTGATTTTGATTGTTGCGTCATTCTTTGCCTTTTTGGTTTTGCTTTTAAATCTGTTTAAATCCCTTTAGTGTGCCGACAACTCTTGAAAAGAGGCACCCGAAAAGTCTTCGAGTTTAATAAATATACTGCTACAATGGATGTTGTATTGAAAGCTACATTAAATAAATAAAAAAACACATGAGCAACCAACCTTTTCCATGTCCATGACTCCATGTGCCTCATCTTTTCAAGAGTTAACCGCACACTGAAGGGATTTAAGCAGAATGAAAAGCAAAACCAGAAAGGCAAAGTATGACGCAACAATCAGAAATTGCTATGTTACTATAGTACCGTACAAAGAATGTAGAAGTCCTTCTACATTCTTTGGTACCGTCATGGAAAACTGAATGGGATAGAATGGTGACTGCGTGGCCTGTCAATCAGATACGGTTGAATGACAAGTCATCGAGCAAATTAGCGCAGGCGCGAAACCGTGTTTTGCTCACTATGGCGAGAGCCGTGAGACCGCCGAGGACTCGGCAATCGGCATCCACAAAGTTTCGTTTGTTAACTGTGATCGGATGTACCATTTGACCTACTATATATATAAATATATATGTTTTGCAGAACTATATCGGTACATATTTACAGCTATCGGATATTGAAAATGCCTGCGAAGAATTGTGCTGTCCCTGATTGTAGGGTCATTCTCAACCTGGACAACAAAAGTTGGAACCACCACATTCCCAAATCTTCTGAAATTTGGTACATGCATAGATGAGTTAATTTCGAACACAATAAAGTTTATTTGAGGAAAATTGATCCCCGGGGTCAAAAGTTATGTCATTGTGAAAAATTGACGATTTTCTGCCCATTTCAGCTCTGCAGCATTCAGGTTTATCAATATAAAGTTCAAAAAGGTGTAAACAGATGTTGGATTACAGTTGAGATTTGGCACTGGGTTTTCTGAGTAGCTAGTCTATTGGTCTATGTTACCATGTGGTATTAAATGCCATGCGGTGTAGTGTTAAAGGTTAAATTGAGGCGAAATTTAGTCGATGGTTTGAAATCGGTCAAGCGTTACACAATATAGAATGCGAATTGAGCAAAACCTTATAAGTATATTCAAGCGAGTAGGGTATCATATGAAAGCTGGTTACAAAGACAATTTTCCATAACTTTTTCATTTTGGTTTTTTGACTCTAAGGTGGGGAAATCGTCATCTCAAGAGTACACTGCATTTGTACATGGATATGCTTAAGTTTGGAACACGGTAAACCGATGGTTCCCTTACTTTTTTGACTCAGCACACCTTGTTAAGCTCAACTTATATTAATCACTACCCCTGAAGACTATATGTCAATTTCCAACAACCTATTTGAAACCAAGAGCTGTTCCTTGGGTATATATTAATGAGAAATTCAAACAATAACCTAACCGTTAACATCGCTGGTCAGCCCGTTTCCAACACAGATCATGCCAAATATCTCGGGGTTTTATTGGACTCGGACATGTCCTGGAAGAGTCATATTCAGTCCCTAGACACTATATTATCACCGAAGTGCGGCCTGTTCTACAGCCTTGGACGCTTCATGCCAGCCTGGGTTCTTCTGATGCTCTTTAAATCCTCAATCCAATCGAAGTTACAATATGGTCTCTTTTGTAGTGGGGGGCTGCCAATAAAACTGCACTCGAGCCACTGCAAAAACTACAACATAAAGGTACTCCATATCATAGCTAGAGCCCCACAGGGCCTGGTTGTCCATCCAACAAGTCACTGCTGAAGAGATTCGGTGTCCTAAACATAGAAGATATGCGGAAACTAGAAATCGCCAAGTTTATGTATCAGTTCCACTGCGGTCGTTGCCCTGAATATTTCAATGACTTTTTTTTACCTCGGAATCAAAAGCGCACAAGTACAACACACGCGCGTTCACGTCGTCCAAATATCATATGATTGACCGAAAAGATCATTGCTCCATCAAATATGCCGGACCTGATGTGTGGAACAGTATTCCACCGGCTATCCGACAGTCGACGAGCATGTCCAGTGTCCACATTCAAGTCGAAATACACGCAATTGCTAATAAATGAATACTAGTCCATCCCCAAGATTACCGGACCACGACTGACCTACAGATCTCGCCTTCCATGACATAACACCCCATTTTTGTCGCTTGCTTTTTCTATACTATCTTCTCTACTTTTCATTCAGTGTGCAAGTGCATGCCTCCTCTTTACATCGCCTAGGCCCTAGGCCAAGGTGGGTGTCCGATTTCATAGATTACTCCAAGTCGCTTCGACACCTTCCTATCTTTCATTTTATCGCATTTCTGTGGTGTATTGAACTGATAAAATTGCTAATAAACCGATGATGATGATGAGAATATCTACCCATTGCTCCCGTCGTTTATCCGTCCGTTCCTAAGTTTCTCAACTTTGACATTCAGAGTTATATTTTTCAGCAGAAACTCTACCTATAGTACTCTGAATGTCAAAGTAAGGAAATTCAATATAGGTGGGGGTTAACGACGGGAGTATGGGTGACCCAGGGGGTAGCCAACTCAAAACGGGTCGCGGGCAACTTTTCAAAATTCCGAAAGGCCGCGGGCTTCATTATCGAGATAAAAATAGGCAACGCCGGGGCCTCGACAACGCAGTTTATTAACCGCGTTTGGATAACTCTACGTCAGTACAACGCTGTGCTAACATGGGCGACGGGCATAATTACCACAGAAGAAATAATTTGTTATTGAAGAAATACAAATACAACAAAAATTATGATCATCACTTTCATTCTATTTTGAACTATGAGCTGCGCACGATACCTGACAAAACGTTTCAGCAACTAAAGCACGAATGGCCAAACTTTTTGCTATTCCCGGCTGCATTTCGATTACTTATGTAGTCTGGTCGCATTCACATGCATAGTCGTAACGAACTAGCTGAAGGCGAAATACCCCCGTTGAACTGTCCATATCGATAATTGTTTAATGTCCATTGCCAGTGAACTCTGGACTAATCCAATGAATTTCCATACTTTGAGCACTATCGGTAGAGTTTCTGCTCTTTGTTAAAAAAAATATAACTCTGAATGTCAAAGTTGAGAAATTTAGCAACGGATGGGTAAACGGCGGGAGCAACGGGTAGCTATTCTCATTTATATATACCCAAGGATCAGCTCTTGGTTTCAAATAGGTTCTTGGAAATTGACATATAGTCTTCAGGGATAGTGATGAATAAGTTGAGCTTAACAAGGTGTGTTGAGTCGAAAAAGTATGGGAACCATCGGTTTACCATATTCCAAACTTGAGCATATCCATGTACAAATGCAGTGTACTCTTGAGATTGCGATTTCCCCACCTTACAGTCAAAAAACCAGAATGAAAAAGCCAGCGAAAATTGTCTTTGTAACCAGCTTTCATATGATACCCTACTCGCTTGAATATACTTATAAGGTTTTGCTCAATTCGCATTCTAAATTGTGTAACGCTTGACCGATTTCAGACCACCGACCAAGTTTCGCCTCAATTTAACCTTTATCACCACATCGCATGGCATTCAATACCACATGGGAATATAGACCAATATACTAGCTACTCATAAAACCCAGTGCCAAATCTCAACTGTAATCCAACATCTGTTTACACCTTTTTGAATTTTACATTAATAAACCTGAAGGCTGCAGAGCTGAAATGAGCAGAAAATCGTCAATTTTTCAAAATGACATAACTTTTGACCACGGGGATCAAATTTCCTCAAATAAACTTTATTATGTTCGAAATCAACTCATCTATGCATGTACCAAATTTCAGAAGATTTGGGAATGTGGTGGTTCCAACTTTTGTTGTCCAGGTTGGGAATGGCCCTGTAATCATACTAGTCGAAAAAATGGTAATTCAGCACTCTTTGTCATTTACAGGGTGGATCTCGCAAAGAACGAACAGGAAAGGCAGCACCGATCGCAACTACGTTGTTTTATATTGTCAATGCGGATGAAAGAATCAGTCAGCTTGATAGAGAATCGTGAGTTACGGAATTCCTTTTCTGTAGTGACAGATTATGATCTGTAAATGGCATGGGAGGTGTTCCGCCAGGCTAGTGCATGCCGCTATGATATCAAAGCTGGATATGTATATGTATTAAGCGCAAACCAGTGACCGATACGCTGTTACTGGCATCATGCAATTATTCTTTCATTGATCATTTATTGTGTTTTTAATAACCACAATATGTGATCTACATTTCCGGCCTGAAGATATCATAGTGGCAGGTGCTTTTGGGAGACGTCGGCTGAAGTTGGGAGCCACACCTTGCCTCAATTTGCCTGAAAAGTCCGCATCATTCTCTTCCCCACCAAGGAAAGAGCCAGCTCCCAGAAAAGCTTGTGCTAAAAAATTCTATTATCAAAATGTTGCCCGATTGAAGGACGCATCTCTTATTCAAGGTAGGGGAAATTTAGAATCAAGTTGGATGCTAATTTGTCACTTACTTACTGTTCAATAGGTGGCTGGGTAGCAGATGAGAGGAAGGGAAAGCTCTATCTTGATTTGGAGGAAGATGAGAGAGAGAGAGAGAGTCTTTATTTTCATCGAACCAAAATACATAACAAACGGCAGTGATGGTGGTACAGAAAATATGCGTGCACAGTATTCGGTATTAGATAGGAATGATCGATAAGACCATGAATGTCATCTAGATCACACCAGCATCAAACAGCTACACTTGATCAGCATATTCAACCTAAAATCAGGCCAGTTTTGGATTTGCTCCTAAGGCCTGCAGGCGTCTACAAATAAATACTCTCAAATACAGGTTTATAGATCGAAAACAGCCCACACTTTTTGCAATGCTGCACAGTGCACATATGGCTGAAACGTATCATAGATTCGATACCAATTTGCATATATCCATCGAAAATGCGACCAGCTTATGGCAACCATGATCACTTATGTCCTATCATTACAGGATAGTGTTTGAGGATGACTTGTCCATCGTATGCTGCCGTATGATCTTATTTTTCAGATGAATATGGCCGGCCACATCCCGCTGCGAAACATGCAAGGAGATTACAAAATATGAACCATGCCAGGAAATCACAAAATCTGAAGATAAACCGAAAACTGTCACTAACACCCAACCCATTTGCTGGATAGGAAAGGGTCACGGCGACCCGGAACTCTTTCATTTTAACCGGGTTTATACTTTGGTCTCCGTGGTGCCTTCATGCACCAATCTGCTCGTACCAGTTGTGCCCCGGACAGCTCTGCATAACTGGCTATCATCTAGCGAATGTATGAAAAATCGTCAATATACTTGATAGTTTGTCAATATACAATACCACACATGATGACTATTGCAATGCTCATTTATTGCTCAGATGAGAAATGAAAGGATTGCATGCCTAGAAGTCAACAATGCTCCTGGTGTGATATATATAGTATTGTACCCTACACCTTCATGTGGTAAAGGTTTGTTACTATTCGCATCGTCATTGAACCGTCTTTCTTGTAATAACGTTTCTTGTTGACCCTGCGATCACATACTTGTTGCAATGAGATGTCAATCCTTAGCAGCGCGGGTAGAACATGACAATCTGAAAAATATAGCAGGCTTATAAACTAAAAAGGACACTTGCGGTGTGTTCAACTAAATCACAATGTACTGCAAGGCCAGTGTCTCAGATTCGTTAAAATCTACATTGTAAGTTATATGCCATCAATTTTGAAATTGAAAACATTGTAATACAATTTCGAATCAAGGTTTTCCCTTCAAATCACCACGTGTACCCTGGCTTCCTTTATTCGACTCTCTCTTTCCGAAGCTTGTTAACTAGCTTCTTTATGAAGGAGTGACCCAACACTCTTCAAGATTACCGGACCACGACTGACCTATCGATCTCGCTTCCCATGACATGCCGCCCTATTTCTTGTCGCTTCCTTTTTCTATACTATCTTCTTTACTTTCATTCAGTGTGCATTAGTGCTCTTCAAAATTTGGTTCAATTCCAACCAGTGGAAGCGGAGTTATTGCAGTCGAAAGATTTGGATTTGAATAAAATAGTATTTACGGTGAGCACAACTATAATAAATAAACAAAGAATCGGTCACCGTAAATACAAAAGTCATTTTTGAAGAGCCCTAGTGTGCATGCCTCCCTCTTCACATCGCCTAGGCCAAGGTGGGTGTCTGATTCCATAGACAACTTCTAGTCGCTTCGACATCTTCCTTTCTTTTCATTGTACCGTATCGCATTTTTTGTGGTGTATTGAACTGATAAAATTGCTAATAATTAAAAAACCAATGATGATGATGCTGCATTCCCTCGTAAACTCTCTGTAGACTTTCCTAAGAAGAAAGAGCAGCTCTGAGCCTGGATATACAAGCGCCCCAGCCTTGCACTCCATCAGGGGGATTACCTTGCCAAAGATCGGTCTAACTGGTCATTGAATTTTCGAATTGTCTTTCTCAAAGTAAAACCAGCCATGTATTCTAAAATATCGCTCTCCCTTTCAGAAATAATGGTAGAGATTAATGACTCCGGCTGAGGTGGCTTCATTCCATTATCAATTATTTTTTCGATTCGAGCTCAAGTAAAAATTTGGCAGAGAAAAGGCTGTCGTTTGATTTTGTATATAATATTGGATCACCGCAAACCTTACTGTAACTCATCACAATATCATCTGGATTTCTAGTGGAATTTATACTGATAATCCATCCCGTAGCTAGTTCAATACCTTTTTCAGGAGTTCTGGTGGGTCTTTGAACTCCATTGAGCGCAGCAATGGTTCAAGATCCACTGGTTGCTGAATAATATTTGGAACAGATATGGTGTCCATGCTTTAATCAAAGTCGTTGAAGAGAAGTTCATGGACAATTTCCGGGGGAATATCGTGCCATTCCTTAACAACGTCACTAACTTGCGAGGCCATAATTTCAATAGATATACAGTATAAATGAGTAAGCCGTGTACCTGATGAAATTAAAATAATAATAATACAGCACTAGTGCACTACAGACACCGCAGTCGATGTTCAACTTAATCACAACTGTCTACTACAT
This sequence comes from Botryllus schlosseri, assembly GCA_000444245.1. Classification (NCBI taxonomy): domain Eukaryota; kingdom Metazoa; phylum Chordata; class Ascidiacea; order Stolidobranchia; family Styelidae; genus Botryllus; species Botryllus schlosseri. Next base: position 7,646 of record ATSW01004069.1, read on the forward strand.
GTAAAGTAATCTAGACAAGCTACGATAATACTAACACTTAATCAACCCGCTATGTGTGTTACGTTAGCCGGAGCATCACGGCAGACAATCGAAACATTCTGGCTGCGATGACTTGTCATTCAACCGTATCTGATTGACAGGCCACGCAGTTACCGTTCTATCCCATTCAGTTTTCCATGGTACCGTACAGTTCAAAGTTTGTTATTGTTGCCATTGTTACATTGCGGACTTCATGGTATGTAATTTCTGATTGTTGCGTCATACTTTGCCTTTCTGGTTTTGCTTTTCATTCTGCTTAAATCCCTTCAGTGTGCCGTTAACTCTTGAAAAGAGGCACCCGAAAAGTCTTCGAGTTGAGTAAATATTTTACGGCAATGGATGTTGTATTGAAAGCAAGATCCAATATTATTCAGATCGTACGCGCTCATGTAATATTACTGATAAAAGGCATCATTCCAATCATTCAGAAAATCTGCATATTGGCGTAGATAATGGTATATTCGAGCTTTTTCCAAAGTCAGACAGGGTGATTTCGAAACTGTCAATTCGTTAATGTCATTTCCTGCTGTTCTTGTAATATTTTCTCGATGACGCTGTAAAAATAACTTTATGATCCTATATTATTACGATGCACTAAGTTGTAGTTTACGTACGAATTGTCTTAATACAATTGACTGCAGGTCTTTAACGAGTTCAACACTGTCACGAATTCCGACGTCTTGTAGGATGGTTCTTGTCTTTCTGCTGAGAGATCTACCGTACCGGCTATATCGACGCAAATGTTGATAGTTCGCGACTGACGTGTTGAACCTTGACTTTGAAGAAGTGAAATATTCCAATGAAGAGTCTTGGGCGGAACATTTATTTTCTTACTGTTGGCTGTTGGTTTTCGAACGGCTGGAATCTCGACAGAGATGTGATGTGTAGTGATCTGTCTGTGCAGTCGCCGGTACAGTTGTTCAGCGAGTCTCTCTAAAATCAATTAGTAAAGAAAATATTACATTATGAATAAATACATCCATTATGGGGCATTTCTATGGATATCGAACTATTCATGTTGGTAATTAGTACATTGCAAATAGAAATAGTATAGATTCGGCGTCGTCTGATGCATAAGAAATAAATATAATTCTACTGGAGGGGGATTGGTCATAGTCTTTCACTAATATTTCTCGTCTATTTTCATGTCGTTGTCCAAAGTTATTCTATAGTCAGTACAGATATACATATTATAGATCGCGAATGAAGTCGACTATAGAATTCCTATATCGGTTTGACTAAAAACAACAACTTCAACATAACTTGCTGTTTGTTGGGAATGTGACTCGTCGTATACAGCGGCTGGAACCAATTAGAAAATGATATCGAAATGTTATAGTCACGACGCACAGACACATGCCTCAAACCACTCTGAAAACATGTTTCGAGGCCATAGATGTGTCTAATACAGTGATTCCCAAAATGTGTGCTGCAGCTGGGAATGCATTTAAAATAAATGGTTGTTTAAAACACTTTGTTTTAAACAGTGTTTTAAACAAAAGCCTTTAAATTTTTTTGAAGTTGTAAAAGTTATGCCATAATTGTGTGAATAATTTCTTAAAACATCTTGTATGAGCCTACGGACAATTACCATCCGATATAGCCGACGTATATCGATATAGGATGGTTGGAGCACGCCAAATAGTATAGGTTCAACAGTTATAGTACAGATATTTCGTCAAAGGAGCTATATTTACCCTATATAGCAGTGGTGCTCAACCTGGGGGGCGCGAGAATTTGACCCAGTCTTTATAAATCGTGACTAAATATGTGTTTCACAACTATTCTGAAAAGACGATTGTTGAAGACGAACCTTATTTCGTATTCAATAAAATTTGCCAAATTCAAACTCCAGCTGTCGCGCTCTACGGAGTATAGGCTGATTTCAACTTCATTTGAGAAAATTTTGTATATTCTTTGAAGATATAGAGCAAGTCCCACGTGTAAGTCATTCATTACTTCATAGTTTTGGCAGTAGCCTAAAACTAGGGCTGGGCACAATGATTCGAGTACTCGAGTCTGAATCGAGTATTAAATTTGATGATTCGAGTCGAGTAGTAAAATACGATTTTTTCGAGTACTGAAATTATACGCTCCTCACCACTGAAAGTTAATTTATCATCGAGAATTATAGTTTCTATGCTATTTTTCACTATTGAAGTCTTGAAACTTTGATTGGCGGTATCGTGGCATACGAAACAAATGGTACAAAGTGACGAAGGCTACTGGACGTAGCACATTTCCGAAGTTATGATTATCCCGCAACATTGTCACCAAGTGGAATGAAATCGGTATGGTCGAAAAATACAAAAGTATCTTTTATGAGATGGATTGGATAACTGGCATTATATTTTTGCGGTGGCGTAAACGGTTCATATTTGAACTTTGACGTGTTATATTATGTTATGACGTCATAATGAGTAATACTCGATTACTCGACTCGACTCGAAGCATATTACGTGATTCAGAATGAAACACTTAGGTACTCGATTTTGCCCAGCCCTACCTAAAACTCGGTGCGCTGGATAGCTGTTGTGAATAGCTGGCGAACTGCACTGCCTCAGACAGACTTGGATGCAATATAGGTTGCCCGGTTTCGCCCTCAATGAAGCTACCCTAAATTAACACAATTTAATTCAATTCCAAAACTGATCACAATTAGCATGACTGGACAGAATGACGCCGTGCTCTCTACAGTCACTACCAGCATTAGGATTATAGTCTCAGTTCATTTCAATTTGATCTCAATTTTCAATGTTCTTTGTTATTTTCAAACAATAAGTTTGGGGAAATTTGTGAGAAATGTAAAAGACTCAACAACTGAAATGCGGATTCAAACTTGGCGTAGGATATATGATATGTATAGACTATTAGATCAGGGGTGGGCATCAACCTGCGGCCGTAGAAGGGAATTTGTGCGGCCGAAACACCTAATTCAATTAGTATGTGTTGGCGGCCGTCGACATGCAAATTGAAATTACGAATTCACTCCCGAATATTTTTAGAGATTTTATTTAATCCTGAAATTTTCTTCAAGCTCCGCGCAATTTAACACGACTTTATTTTTCGATTTTAGTTTAGGAGTGCCCTTCTCAATCTAAGCCGGAATAGGAATTGTGTGATCCTTATATAAACGTTTTGTGCGGCCCGCGGAAGGCTCAAGAATCATATTTAAAATATTGAAAAAAGGCGCGGTAAAAATCTCATTTCTGCAGGGACTCGAATAAACTTATTCTCATTATTTTTCACCATGATAATTATAAGTTATATTCTAACTAGTAAATTTTTATTTCATTGCTGGTGTGATAGCCCGCCGTCAAGGCCCACGCATGTTAAAAGGTTTCAACTGCTAAACATTACAGAAGGTCAAAATGGGAAAGACTTTCTGATCACAAGTGTAAGTGCGGCAGGCGAATGGATTCCGATGTTGAATGCTTGGTCCGTGAGTATTTTTCTCTACAAACTGGCTACTGATGAGGACGATCCACTTATATATTTTGTCCATATTGACAGTGGTTCTCAAACTGGGAACAGGGGGCGTGGAAGCATCTGAAAAGAGGTGCAAAGTCGCAGTAAACCGAAATTTTTTCGTGCTTCGCGCGAATTGCCTGCTATTCATAGTTATTGCTCTGCATATTGTCCATATCTCATATTTGATAATTCTCTTGTCTACAGCCACAACCTTCAATGCCATCAAACTATCTGTTGGGATTGCTAGCATTCTGATTTCTCTCTTGGATATTTTCTGATATCTCGATAAAGGGTGCGTTCACTGTCATAAAGGGTGGCGTGTCTAATAAAGTTCAAGAACCACTGCTATATCATTAAATAGCAATATTGCTTTTTGCCTAATAATCTCAATTTAGGATAGTGCGGCCCGCGAATGGATTCAGATGTTGAATGCGGCCCGCGAGCCCAAAAGTTTGCCCACCCCTGCTCTGGATCGTGTGAACACGGACGTGACGCGAACTTATAACGTCACGTATCCTCACAATGCTAGTTTCAAGAAAAACACTCTATATTTATTGATGATAGATTGATGGAATTCACCCTTTTGGCCTGACTAATCGATATTAACAGTAATTGCGTAATTTGTCAAACAACATTATTAAAAAAGGAGTTTGATGTATGGCGTCACAAGGTTCCACCTATAGTTTTGTGATGAATTACTACACTCACTGCCATGGGATTCAGTTATAATGCAAGGAAGTTTTATCATAGACGTTGAGAATACTGGAAATTAATTTTATCCTGCGAAAAATGGTCACAGTGTAGAACCTACGAATAAGGCTCTGTTGCGAAGTCGCACCTATAAATTATCGTGGTTCGCACCATCCCTATAGTAACTACCAGTAAAGAAATTTGGCATATCGGATAATGCTGAAACACCTTTTTCTCGGTATACCTCACCTCATAGCCCCCTCACGCACTTGACACACTCTCAACAGAGGGACAGGAACCAAAATGAGATATCCCCAGTCAAACTGCTATTTCAGCAATGTAGGTATTGGCAATCATAGTACGGATACTTACGAATCTCGAAAAAATATGCTGTACAGTCTCGAGTAAATGCCTGGAATTTTCTTGAAACGTGTTCCCTTGATCACACGATCCGATCCTTGCGAAAATACTGAGTAAGAGAATGGCGAAATATAAGACGAGCATCATTAATGCGATTCACAAATTATATCTTGTGTTGATGGCTCTGTACCGACCGGTTCGACAGTAAGGGCGTGCGACATTTATATATCAGACCACCTGGAAAATTTTTATTTTCCGCATCATATTTGGGGTTGGTTTCTTGTTTCTGCAATTATGATCAATTAAACGGAAAAGCATAGCGTGCTGAACGAAGGTACACACGTTGAAAGGTCACAGGAGTCAGTATTACTGATCACTGTAACGATGAATTAGTACGCCTAGGTATTATTTAGGGATAATGACTTTAGGTGCATCTTTCAAAATAGATATATGAATACTTTATTATATATTTTATTCCACATATGAATAATGAATACACATGCGACGGATCGGTGCTACGTCGGTTGGGGACAGCGTCGTTATAAAATTGATATATTTGTTCACATACCTAGTAAATTTTGTGCAAATTCCAGGAAAAATGCGACAGCATATATATTTGACATTTGCACGTCTGTGTCTTGGGAATTTTTACTGCTTTCATTCGTTCCGAGGAATCAAATCAACATCTGAACATCTCGTAATTCGGCGTTTGCGGTTGAAGGATTAAAATATTTTCGTACGGTACCAAATCTCATTCGATCAGTAGTGCACTGAACCATTTTGATGTGAACCGCGTAAATAATTGGAAAATTTCAAAATTGAGTAAAATGTCGCTCAGATTCAGGGGAAAAGCGTTTATTAATATTGCGATATTAACACTGCTCTATCACATTCCGTTTACAGAGAAACGCCAACAGTTCTGAGGTTCACGCATAGAGCGCGAATGTGAACCTCACGTTAACACCATCCCACATTACTAACCTACGTATGCTATAGTTATCTCACATCTGTACCGGAACCACGTATAATTTGAGTTTGAAATGAAAGAATTGAATAAAAATTACATTCCAAACATCACAAATTGCATACATCTGTTGTAATTAAATATAGGGGTAATTTTGATTTTGGAAGGTTCANCGGTACTCAACATTGCTTTTGAAGTTTTACCGCTTTGTGAGGTANAAAACGTTAAGAACCACTAATTTAGGCNANGTGTTTACACAAACTGTACTGAAGATGAGANCTAGTCGTGCNTGACGTGACCTGAAAACTATTGTGATACCATAGTAATAAACGACAATGGTGATACAAANATTACTTATCNATNTTAATACAGTCNCAANTCACAATCACTTTAAATAATAGTAATCATCTTGATAGTCAATTGACCTGCGAAAAAGTTCGTCGCCTTTCGCCACAGGACATCAATCTCACCCAAAATTTTTGAATTCAATCCTAATCATAAGCCATTAAAAATATCACAAATCCAAATCCAATCCAAATCAGCCAAAATCTCGCAAATTCTGTTTTTCAAAATCCTAATACTAATCCATGCTCATCTCTGATTTCCGGGCACTCTTTAGCACACATTGTCTGTCAATATGACGCCGCACTAGCAAAGCTTTGCCTATCGACTGTATGTATACACGAGTAAAGTAGAACATATATGTTAGGCTTACCATACGTCCTCTTTTAAGAGGATTTGTCCTCTTTTTTGCCTTTTTTGAAAGTGTCCTCGGAGGACGCCCTTTTGTCCTCTTTTTTGAGATTTTGTCCTATTTTTTGAAAATTTAGGTCAGATTGAGAGGAAATTGCGAGTGATATGCCGCAAATTAGCGCAGAAGTGAAGCTCCGGCGGGTATTTCGGAGGGAAAAGCAGTGATTTTAGCTCTAAGCGAAAAGAAGACCTTTTTTTTTTTTTTAGTCATCCACCTGGCAATGTGGAGTAAAAAACGCTATTTTGAGCTCTGAGCGGAAAAGATGACCTTTTTTTTTTTAGTCATCCACCTGGCAATGTGGAGTAAAAAACGGTATTTTGAGATCTGAGCGGAAGTGATGACCTTTTTTTTTTTTTTAGTCAACCGACCGCAAAGTGGGAAGAATTTCAC
>ATSW01004070.1:0-15828 GCA_000444245.1 Botryllus schlosseri
TTATTCTACCTTTAATTTAAATTATTTCCATTCATTTTATTTGTCATTATTTTGGTTTATATTAGTTTACTTCTAGTTCTGTTAAAGCTACAACACTGACTACTCTGATAATCTGTAAGTGTACGGTACGATTTAACAGTTCAAAACTCACCTTTTTATCGGATTTCACTGGGTATTTTTCAATAAAGTTGTTGGGTTGGCGAACAAAAACGCCGCACCCAATTTGGCTCAATTCCAACCTGTAGAACCGAAGTCATTGGAGTTGGAAAATATTACATTTATTAATAAACCATAAAAGTTTGTTTCAAATTCTACTGGCAGTGTCATGAAATAGTTGAGTTGTGTGCAAAAGAATGCACAGTGAATTCGGCTCAATTCCAACCAATAGCAACGATGTTGATGTTAAAAATTTTGGATTTGAAATCTCGGTAATAGTATCTACTTTGGGTGGATCTGTAATTATTATTAATTAATGCATTTGCTACCGTAAATACTCTTTTATTCAAAACAAAAATTTTGCACTCCAATAATTTTTCTTCTACTGAGAATTAAGCCAAATTTGCTGTGCATCATTTTCTTACCCAACGTAACTATTTTATCGAAAGGCAAGTAAAATTTAAGGGAAAAAGTAATTTTTAACACCCTAGTTTAAAGCACGTAACATCATCTAAGCAGCAGCTATTACTGATATCCGATAATTTCGCTATCAGTAACCGTCTGCGAGTTATACAGGTTTTGATGGAAGCGGAAAAACGCAACGTTATCAATCCCGGAAGCGACTCGAACGCCGAAGTCATATTCGGAAACGTCTTCAATCCGATCAACGTGTTGGCTCAACAACTGATGCGAAACAATCCGAAATTCAGCAACTTCCCGGAAGCTTCTCCGTATGCGAGAGGGCTGAGAGCCATCTCGGATAAAATCAAACAGCAAGTTTTTGACTCGAAAAACAACAAGTAAGAATTAGTTAGTATGCGGAAGTGATCAGTAAATACTTTTTCTGAGTCCTAAAGTCGTATTTGCTTACTTACAAGTGGTTTTGACGTGTCTTGGAAATCGCTACTTGTAATTGAAACGAAGTTTATGGCGTAACTTCAACTTGACTAGATATTTTACTACTCTGACCAACTCTGTTTGTATGATTTCGGGATGCAGACAGGCCATTACCGTAGCGCAATTCGATGTTGTAATTTCAAATGATCGAAAAAATTCAATCAACCGCTTGCCGTGCGCGTAGTCTTGTCTGTTGTCGATGTAACTTGGGCTTTCGTGTTTTTTCAATTTTTCAATTGTCTCGAAAATATCTCAGGCTGTTAGAATTGAAAGAGCAAGTCGAAGAGCAGAGAAAAAAGTTGGAGGAAGAAGAAAGGCAGAGGAATGCGGAAAAAAATCGTCGGAGAAGACTTATGGAGGTGTGTTAGAGGTGTTAATATCAGAGCTACTGGAACCTGCATGTCCTACTCAGATTGATAACCTTCTCATACACGACAGATGTTTTTACACTTTTTACTGCTTTTGTGCTCGTTTCATATTTTGGCCTAATCCCTAATTCCTTTCCTTTCATCTAAAACGTAAATATGCTACTGAACATGTTACCAACCTGCTCCCGGATGTAGAAAATTAATGCACACTAAGTACTTTAATACGACATTCGTTTTATATTCAGAATCAATTTCAAATGTGGCTACTCGGAAATTCAAAGCAAGTCCCAATGCTGCTCGTGCAGAACGGACTGTTCTCGTACCTGGAGATTTCGTCGCATTTTGCGTCAGACTCTGAAGACAGTGGGTGTAGCTGGTCGCAACTTTTAGCTGAACACATATCTTAACATCGTTTTTTGTGTGACAGTCGTCAAGTTCGACGAATACTTGGAACGGAATGACGATGCGGATGTGATGATGGATAAGAATGAATTTATGAAGGTTCTTACACTTTACCGTTTTTTTTACTCAATTTGCACGGTAGATGCTTTTAGTTGCATAACTTATTCATATTGATATGAATATGGAAAGGTTATGGTTTGTTTCAAGATTAGAGTAACATTGCGGTGTATACTTCAGTTTTGTACGCCCAAGAGTATGCTCACACCGCTCTCAACCTCGGTCCTGTAACAGGGCAGAAGCCAAATGAGCAGCAACACTTCATTGTGACTAATTGGTTGCATTATTTGATAACCTAATTTAAATAGGTTTCGCTCTAAGGACGTTATGATAGTTCGTTTTAATTATGAATTCACTAAATTCGATCTCTATCACCTCCTTATCGTTCGGTAGGCTGAGATGGATGTAAGATTGAGAGACCGTACTTGGTCTGTGCAACATCCTGCTATCTATTTCATCACGTTGTGTCTTGTGTATCGCATTGTGCATATGATGACATGGGCAAAGGAAAATACAAATGCCTATGATTATTATTATGGTAGATATCAGAAATGTGCGGATCTCATATTCCCTAACATCCTAATAATCCAATTCCGTTCCATATTCGAAGTTCAAATCGTGAATTTTATACCATATGTAATCAAATCCAAGTTTGAAATTTGTCAAGATCACATGTCAAAATACAATCCAAACCAAATTTATTGTCATCTCAGGCTCACTTGACCGCCTTTGATATTTTGTTACCATGATTTTGCAGTTCCTGAATCGATACATCAAGAGCTTCACTCCGGAAAAATTCCAAGACGTCATCGACCATTTGAACCAATGCGCCGTCGCTTATCGCAAAACTTACGAGCAAGACATGTGGAATTCCATGTTCTTGAAGGTAAATTGTAGTACGAATTTGGCAACTGAGCTATTTCTCCTCACTACTGGATTTTACTTTCCTGCAGTTATTCGAAAGTTTGGATTCGGAGGGAATCGGATATTTAGATCGGCACCGGGTCATTCATTTGTTCGAAAAATTTTGGGATCAGGACTCGAAGAGGGGCAAAGAGCTTAACAACCCCAGGAAATGTAAGAATATTGAGCTGTGGCAAAAGCCGTTAAGCTAGCTGCAGCTAGTCTTGATCGCGACATTTTCAGTGTAGAAAAATCGATATTTTACGACATATCATTTAAAGTTTTGACTTGGAAAGAAGTGCTGACTTTCTCACTTGAAATAAAAACGATTCTCAAATTGATCGCTCAATCTTGAAATGCAGTGAAAATATTATAATTATGATAAAGAAACTGCTCAGCCCACTCATGTAAGGCTGCTTCGTTTCAAACTTTTTCTTGATTTAACGCAGAAATTCTCTAATTTTATGCCTAATTCAATAAAACTGTATTTTTTCTCTCATTTACGCATAGGAATGTAACATATGTGTAGTAATAATGTACTTGATCGAAACCGATTATCATGAAAGTAACATGGTGTAGTGATCTACCAATACTCATGCTGAATACGTCTTGTGGCTGACTGGGTCAGTGGGTTGGCAGTAGATGCAAAGATTGTGTGCTGTGTGATACAGGGCCCGTCATTGAACTGGAAGAGCTTGACGACTTGTTCTCAAATTCCTACACCGACGACGAAAATATGACCGTGAGAGTATCGAACACTTCCAGCGAAAATGGAGATTACGATTCCACCTCAAAAGAAGAATCCACTACCGGTAGGCGGATGATTTTGAGCATTAGCATTAGTTATACTTGAGTAATGTCATTGGATATTGGATACTGTAATACTTTCGCTTGCAAGGAATGCAAGTTTAACAAGGCACATCTTCTTAGTGACTGTTAAGACCGAAGATACCACGGAGGAACAACCTGTTACTGAAACACAAGTTAGCGAACCTGTAGTTCCAGCTGACGAAGACGCTGAAGGTTAAATTGCGAATTTAATCATACATAAGTGATCATTTTATAACGGCCGGGATCTCGTTGTAGTTACAGTAGAAGAGCAAAGTACAGATGACAAACCTTCGGCAGAGGAAGTTGAAAAACCTAACGAGGAATCGCCTGACCTACCGCTGCCAAATGAAACAGGTAAAGTACTATTTTGTGGTTGCTCAAGTGTAACCAGATCTGGTCAGTCATGAAGTACTTCTTCTTTTTGGAATATTCAGTCAGGTTTTGCCTTGTTTGACTACTTCTCAAGTTGTTATGTTTTTCAACCACTTTGATTTGTGTGTGACCAATTTTCAAGTGAAACTACTGACATTTTACACTTTGAATGTTGTTAAGTATTAGTTTAGGCATAGTATGGAACACTTTATAAGGGAAATTGTCAACTGAATAAATCTGTGTCACTGCAACTGAATATATTATCGAAAATTGCACCTATTTGTAGGGTTACCATATGTCGTACTTTAGGAGGATTTGTCCTCCTTTTTCAGGAAATTGAAAATGTCCTCCGAGGACGCCTAAATGTCTTCCTTTTTTGGAATTCGTACTCCCTTATGGCTTTAGCAGCCATGCCACTGGACAGGTACAACTTTAAATGAAACGCCATAAATGACTAAAAATCTGTAATGTGGAGGTATGTTCGATCGGGTTTTTAGGGAGTAGGGCTGGCTTATTTTAGTGAACACGAGAGGATTTCCCATAAAATTTTTAGGATCAGCAGTTAGTCAGGTAATCTAACTTTTGCGATTTGTAATAAGTGTCCCTCTTTCAGGATCCCAAAATATGGTAAGTTAACTATTTGTAGTGTCTTCATTTGTTCTGTGTTGGTGGAGATGATGCACCCTGCAGTTTTAAATCTACCCCACCTCTGATTAACTGGTAAAGGTATGCATCACATTTACCTAATCTACTTTTAAAACTACTAACTTGAGTCATTTTCATTTTTTGGTCCCATGTTCTGTTAATCGCCACTTCCACTTGTTATAGAGTGGGAAATATATTGCATTACTTTTGCCTCTTCCCGAGTTGTAACACTGACTATTTTGAAAACCCATGAGTTTAACACACTCTGACATGTAAGATTGGTCTTATACATAGGAACAGTAAGAGCTCAATTTTATTTGAAACTGCCACTGTTACCTCGAAAATATTACAACCCCATTGTATGATAAAAGCCTTCTTCAGAAGCTCTGTTATGAAATGAACTCACATCCTGTACTAGTGCATCAAATATTAGGTAATTGATTTACCATTCTCCAAAGAATGCCGAGATGTGTCATAAATTATTGAAATAGCTTTCTCGAATCTTCGCAAATTGTGTTTTTCCGGAAACACCCTGATTTTGCACTCGACACAGTAACGGCCACCTATATAGTCGAATAGAAATATTTCTGAATATTTCATCGGTTCTCAATAAGTCATTGTGTATGTACAATGGAGGAGAATCTCTACAAAAACGTGCAAGGACGTTGATGTGCTTTAATTATTTAAATTCTGACTTGACCAATTTCGTAAATGGATAAATGTCAAGTAAGCAAAACTAGGCTACTACCAACACAATTTCATAACTACTCAAGTAGCTATCAGTAATAATTTAATGTCCGTAATTCACACAAAGATATATAATTGTAATTGAACTCACACATGAAAAATTCTGGTTTCGAACCAAAATAAATAATAGATGTGGTTGAAAACAAACAGGCAAGGTAGTATTTTATATCAATATTGTCCAGATTAACATGGCCCTCTCTCCACACTAGAACCCCCCTGTTGCCTCCTTAGGAAGCCAAGCATCATGTTGCTACTCCAGTGTCTTGTGCCTACGCCAAAGTCACTTGCAAGCAAATGTTGTTCTATAGCGACAACAGCGGAAGAGAAATCGGAAGACAAAAACGAAGAGAAAGTCAATGAGGATGCAGATACAAACAAAGTCGCTGAAGAATCTGAAAAGGTACAGGAAGAAAGCGTGCAAGAAGAAACAAGTATGTAAAAAACCGCGATAGGCATCTGCTCTTCATTGATTTGTTTCATTACAAAATGCCTCTTGTGGCCTTTAATTCAGAAATGTGAGCATAACGCATTCCATTATATTGATGAATGTTTGATTTTCATCTAGTTGTACCTAGTCTGCTGCGGCTAACTTACGGCGACTTGGTCAACCTTTTCCGGTCTATATTAAAATATAAATACATATAATAGAAGACAAAACACTGTGTGTGTCGGTCGTTATCAACCCTAGACTGCCAGAAGGTCATCCTTTGGGCAATTTTGGGCGACCGTGAGCTGTGACTTTTTAAGATTCAGGCAGAATGTTGTAATATCTACCGATTTCATTTTGGTAACACTGGCATACAGCGAGGTGTTTGTACCTGCTATGGCTGTGGAAAGTTAAAAACATGTTGAGACTGAATAGCTTCACCATCTGATCAGGCTGTTCGAATTTAAATGTGTTAGAAATCTTCCTTTCCTTTCGAGTTGGACAAACGGACATATTCTGCATTTCAAGCCACTCATCTCAAGTTACAGTGTCAACGGTACCTTCCCATCAAATAAATTATTCTCCGTCACGCGTCGTGATACATCAACACGCCGTGGCTAATTGTGTTGTGACATGGCAATCACTCGTCAAAAGGGCAAAAAAATCACTTCATTTAAGTATTGTTGTAACAGGCATATCATTTTGGCGTTTCGTTTTAAGTTTTGTGAGATTGTTGACCTTTCTAGCCTTATGTTACCTTGATAATTTTTATAGTTAAATCAGTTGCAGCATCCGACAGCAAAGAGCTCAAAGATGAAGATGGCAAGACCAATGAGGATAAGAAAGATGCAGAAGCAAAGGAGTCGGATGAATCCACAGAACAGGCGCCAACTGCACAAGAGAATGATGCTGGTAAATGCCAAGCGTTTTTTAATTCCCATATGCATGTATATATTTGAAGAGACTCTTGTGTCTACATTCAAGTCGAAATACTCACAATTTCTACTGAATTAAACTGGAGCAGTTTGCTACTCTAAATTACTTGCATATACCTATTCAAATTTTAGCAATCGGACAGTAGCTTTTGGATGGATTTGCACTGTTTTTGTGATCAAAATCGTTGAGTATGCAGTTTGAATTCAGATCCATTTGTCGGAGCACTGCATCTTTTGCTTTTTCTATAGAAGCTGGAGTCACATCGTTCTACACTAATTTTACTGCCCACCTACTTCAGCACTTTTAGTGAATGTATGTATCAATTATATGATGTTGTTTGAACTAAGATCTTTTTTACTAGTTGTGAGTAAGCCCAACGTCGAATACGGGTATCAAGATTCGTTTAACTGATTGAAACCTGTTTTGACATGACTAATTCAGAGTTTCTCGACCCACTCGTCAGATAGACTGGTATTGTAGACCTTTACATGATTTTGTTCCTATTTTTTCTACCCATGACTGCCATACCTTATCCAGATTGTTGCAAGCTCCTTGATTATTATCACCATCTAATCTGGGACCTATCGGTCTCATCAGACTTGGTTGAGAATCAAACCCGGGTGTCCTATTATGAAATCATTTACTCTTCCTGTGAGAGATTGTTCCTTTAGCTTGTAAGTGTCTCTTCAGTGACTGAAAAGGCAGCTGAGGCAGATGAAGAGACAGAAAACAAAACAGAAGGACAAGAATCGGCATCTGCTAATGCAGAGGAAGAAGTGGCTGCTACTGATAAGAAGCCAGCAGCTACAGATAATGGTAATAAAATATATGAGGAACAAAGGAAACATGGAATACCACATTAGGAAATGCAGCCAAAATTTAAGAGTTCGTGGCTTCATATATTTCCCTCGTATATCACATCATAGTATCCTTATAGTATATTCATTTGCTGGAATTGCAGGATGTGACTAGTTGAGACTGCAATTTAGTAACTTGGGCTAGGTGAAACAATTGGAGTATTCAAATCCGAATCCAGTAGCAATTTCCATGATTTGTGTTTTTTAGTCGGAGCCAATGTTTTCTAGTACCTGAAATTTTATGTGCCTGGCCACTAATAGATATTTTTTCAAAAATTATTATGGTTTTGATACTTTTTCCTTTTGTTGGGGTTCTGAAAAACCAATGATTGTCCGTCAAAAGCTGGACCGTAAGACAGCACGCGTTCTGGGACTCGACAGTCTGCGATCGAACTGCAACATTGTCTAAGTCAGTGGTTAGCAATCGGTGATCCGCAAAAAGTTTGTACACTTTATCACAGTGGTCAAGACCAGTGATAGAAATTGAAAGACAACAAGTTAATCTCTTTAATCGGAACATAGGCTATGTGTTACTACCTTACTATGAACCCTTTACTGACCTTATACTGTATGACAGGGCTGGCCAACCTTTTTGGCCTAAGGGCCACATTTGATTGACAAAGTTTCGCGCGGGCCACTAACCGCGCGAAGCGCGAAAATTTTTTAAGTTCATAGGTCAATAATATTGTCACTTGACTNTATTGCGGGCCTGCTGTATATCGCTGGGNTAAGTTTGCNAGGACTGGGCTATTCGGCGCATGGACATATCNATATCGAAAGNTGNGACCAACATGCGNCAATANTTTCCGTGCCTATAGGTTNCATANGTCGACGNTCTTACTGCGAGCGCAAACGCAAGGTCGCATATGTTGAACGACACTTTGTCNCNTAATCGCGAATNTAGTTANACTCAATCTGATACATTAGGNGTTCTTCCATTTTCACAAAAAGGGCAACAATATTAAAAACNAGNAATCGANTGACAANANNTTGCGCTAAGCTTGTAGAAAATTTTTNCNTTTGATAAATCTATCGNAAATTATTCTNCTTTATTGTAGTGTACGAAGATATACCAATATGTGAATGGCTGATGGATCTGTCAATGCGTCGGAACTGATATTCTAGTCATCACATCTCAAGTATTGCGGCCAGACTAATCAAATTTTTGGTTGGCCTTGCAAGCTCAAAATCTGTGCAATCCATTTTTGATAATATTAGAAATTTCGGAAATTACCTCGCGGGCCACTCAAAACCTTCTCGCGGGCCACATGTGGCCCGCGGGCCACGGGTTGGCTGGCCCTGCTGTATGAGGTGCAATCAATTTTCAACGTTGGACAATAGTGTTTTTTAAACACCGGTTCGCGAAAAAATTTCATTTTGAAACCGCTTCGCAGAAAAACAGGATTGCCGACCCCTGGTCTAAGNGATAGGCCTTATGTGTTTGCTGTGTAACCAATTTCAAAATCATTCGACTGGGTAGTAACACAGTGGTTAATACTGATTCGTTTGGTTACCACATTGTTTGCTCAGTATTGTCTTATAATTTCCAGTAACATCACCCTATCAGTAACCGATGTGGACCAAGGTAAACTGAATTTCCGCCAATCACTATTGAAGAAAACGTTTATCAGTAAAATGCGCAAAGGAAGCTTCGGTGGTCTTGGGGTCTCCAGGAAATTTGCTTTCTCGTATTCCTACAATTTATTTTACGAGTTGTCATTAGCTACCACAAGTTTGCGTCAGTTCATTTTAGGAATCCGATCGCCTTATTATCCCATAGGTATAACCTACCTACATTGCGATTACAACTTTACAATTACAGAGGAGGCGCTCAAGTCACCGATAACCAAAGGATTGGTTCTGACCACACCCGTTTTGACCGATGACGGCGACAGCAGCACTGCCGTCAAAATACAATTTTCGAAATCAACGCCTCAAGTATGTTGTTTTCTAAATTTGCGTCACGCGCCCATGCAATTTATTGGTCTTGATTGACTTCAGGAAAGGCAGGTTAGAAAAACAACGACATACTCCACCGTCAGCAAAGGAAGGTTTCCTGAACCGGCTAGAGCAGGTGGAAACGATATCCCGTTCGAAATAGGGACTCCAATTCATGCACCTGATTATGAGGAAGCGTGAGTTTTCTATCTTTTTCCAATACACAGTCCACCTCNTTAAATCCACAGCTACAGCCATAAATCTATATGAATTTGATGACCCATGATGTTTTACCAACAGCGTTTTAGCCAATGATCAATAGCCGATGTCACCTTGTTTTTCCATGTTTCTGTGTAGATTTGAAGGGGACTGTGTGACAGGGACGGGCAACATATGGCCCGCAGAAGGATTTTGACCGGCCCGCAGAGAGCTTCTACCCTGAACGTGAAATTTTATTTTGAAAGTATCGACAAACTTAAGGGGTCACAGAATAAATCCAAGTTTGCCGACCCGAGAAAGATGTACACGAAACTACCTTGCTCTGTTTGGGTGTACATATATTTTTGAACATTAACGAGACAAAGCCACTTTCCAATATAACTGATGTTCGTTCACGTGTAGTCTTTACTAAGGGTTTCCACACACGACATGAAGCCAGAGTTCAAAGAACTTGTTGAAAACTTTGACCAACCACAGATGTCTGATTGACTTCAACAGCTACTGTAATAAATACTGTTTTTGTTCTCTATGCTCAAATATGTAATTAATGTAATATTCTGTAATCCGGCCCGCCAAGTTCTTCATTTTCCCATATCTGGCCCGCAGACCGGGGAAGTTGCCCGCTCCTGCTGTGTGACATATTGTATGACAACACTCATTTTTTAATAAACCTCTACATTACAAGGACCGTGATAGAAATTAGAAAATCGAGAAAAAAAACAGGATGCTTTTCGTCAAGATGATGCATGCAGATTTATAACTCCAAAATAACGCTAGCACCAACCCTCACCTAACCTATATGATATGCTCAAGCGTCGCATTGCGTAGCGTGCGTGAGGGTGGCAATCTTAAGATTCATACACTGCTATATCTCAAAACATGATATAGTGCAAAATCATGACGTCATACTAATCACTAGTGACCAGACATGGGGTGATTACTTCATGAATGTAATCGATTGCGATTACGATTACTTCTGAATCACGCGATTACGATTACGATTACGATTACAGCAAAATCAGGAAGTAGTCGATTACGATTACGATTACATTGGAAAAGTAATCACGATTACTCACGATTACATTCATTTTGCATCGTAGCAGTTATATTGAAAGACAATACATGGCTGGCGCTGAAAAGGCCTAATAATATAACAACTGTCTTTACAAAAGATGGGACATTTCCTTATTGCGTCATAATGTACCCATTGCCCATTTTATGGACGGTTTATCGCGCACAACGTTTTGCATTCTTGCCAGGTCCATAACTGCCGCACCCCAAATTTCCTAATAGGGTGGGGAGCGTGGTTGGAGGGTACTCAAAAATATTTCGTAAACCAAGGGTCGGCAACCTACGGCCCGCGGACCGTATCCGGCCCGCGACATAATAATTAGTTATCACAAGAATACGGCCCGCCGTTTCATAATGAGTTTCAATCTGCAGTGCAGCACTGCATGAAGAAATGCGGCATTGCTACCATATAATAGTAGCCTACATCGTATTAGTCTATTGTTACGCCATAAAGCGAAGGTGGTTGAAGTAGGAGATGGAGATAGACTAGACTGGATCAGTGCTTATCAATCGGGTGTATCTCGCAACCGAAGGCGTTCCATACTTTTTTTAAGGCTTTACCCCTCTAATGGGGTGTTACAATAAAGGTGTCCTTCCTTTGCTTCAAAAACGCTTGGAACATCTCAGACGCAAGGACGGAATCTCAAACTGTTCAATTATAGATAACTAGCCTCCGTATGTTAGTTAGCCTATCTATAGTTTAATTTTCCAGACGGCATTGTGTGCCAAGACAACAAACCTGAATAGTGTTTTAGCCACAATGGTGAAAACTGTTAATATGATTTTTGTCTCATTAACTGAATCAGTTACGCCAGATATTACTATAGAAGCAGAGAATCAATATGGCGATGTCATGTAGGCCTATATCTGTCATGTTCGCGCATTAAGTCGAGCAGCTATGCTTACACGAGTGTATGAACTGAGAAATGAAATAGCAACTTTCCTCGAAAACACAAATATCGCCGACTCATAATCTTGTAATTGAAAATGGGTATCTTATCTTGCTTTCCTGGCGCATTTACCGTCACATCTGAACAAATTGAATTTGCAACTTCAGGGGGAAAACATCTAAATACATAAATGTTGAGGCGCATTCAAAACAAATCTGTGACTCTGGAAATGTCAACAGTACAAAGAAAATTATGCTCACTTTCCTATATACTGGAGGAGAGAAAACCTAGTACCAACACTACATTTGTAACTGTGATACGAAATTTAACTACTGAATATTCGCCCGCTTTTCCGACATTTCTTCTCTACAAAATGAATTCTCACTATTCAGTACTCCGTTTAATGTGGACGCTAATACCATTGCCTGAAAATTTCAAATGGGCCTTTCTGAAATGCGATGCAGTTGAATTGAATGACAAATTTCATACAAAGAGCATATCGCTGCATGACTTTGACAAAGAGTACGTTCTTGAAATTGGTCTTTATCCCAGCTTGACCAACAATGCAAAAGAAATTGCATCGATTTTTGGAAGCACGTACGCATGTGAACAATAGTTTTGAACAATGAAATTCACGAAGAGCAAGCTAAGATCACGTATTTCGGACGTCCATTTTGAATAGGGTCTGATTCTTGTTTCATCTGACTTGTTACCAGAAGTTGAAAACCTTTTACAAAGCAACCTGCGTCAATTGTCACATTTATTCTGTGTTGTTGAAGTGTAAATACATGTGTCTTCTGATTTGTATGATTGAGATTGCAGCAATGTAGGATAATATACCGAAGTGAGCGTAAAATATAGTACTAAGAAAAATTCCGGC
Organism: Botryllus schlosseri; assembly: GCA_000444245.1. Taxonomy (NCBI): domain Eukaryota; kingdom Metazoa; phylum Chordata; class Ascidiacea; order Stolidobranchia; family Styelidae; genus Botryllus; species Botryllus schlosseri. The sequence goes on from ATSW01004070.1 coordinate 12,597, forward strand.
CCGCCAAAAAGTTGTACACCCGAAAGTTGGCCCGCGACTAGCAAGAGGTTGCCGACCCCTGTCGTAAACCCACATAAATTATAAGAGTATTATCGATACATTTCATTAACTTGGAAATTCTCTTTGAGCTTTGCGATTTAAATATCTCTAGATAGCTTGATTTCAAAATGCATATGTCTCCCCCCTCAAGAAATAAGGCTTGTAAAATTCATAGTAATAGGTATTTAGGTGCCAGTCAATACCGCTCCTCGACACATCAAAAGACATGTGCAGTTTCGGCTAACATGAGACTCCACGAAGTGGACTACTATTGGCCGAAACTTAGATAATATGTCCATTGTCAATAGCCGCGCTGGGTGGGCGTGACTAACAGTCTATTCCTTTCAATCTGAGCCCACGATGCAAATTCCACCCGGGCACCCACAGAGCATTAGACATGACTATTTGTGTGTGCGTCTCACGTAAGTTTTTCTTTTATTCTGCTATGTTCGGGCCCCTACAATCAATATCTTTAGGCTATATAACGGACCGGGGGTCACGAATTAACAACATACAATAAAGTAATTATTCCAGGATACCAGATGTTATAATTATGAATTACGCGTCCCCTGCACTCAGGTAAATCTGGCCATCGGGCGCTGAGATTGGATTAAAAACGCAATACAATGCAATTACCAATATTATTGATTAAATTCAATCTTCAACTTCAAAATTGACTACTCTATGGGGGCCCAAGACCAATGTTCTGGTGGGGAAACTTTTGCTTTTTTAATCCTGATTCTAGCTACAACCCACGCTAACATGGTATATAATCCGATGGCTATAGCGATTGGCGCCCGTTTTGAGTAGAATAATATGAGAATACGAGAAAGTGAACATAAAATTCTGCCTTCAACTTGATGCAGATAATGTAATGCAAGCTTCCATTACGAAAACGGCAAAACAACGGCTCGGTTATGATATATATCAGCAGCTGTTGATTTTAATGCTTCGTTGTGGAAACCGTAATGTTTTATTTGACGAGTACAAAATTTCAAACCTTTGTCTGGTGTACGTTCGTACCATATAGGCCTACTGCTCGCCAAGCAGCACGGTGAAACTGCATTTTAACTATAGAATTAGAACTATTACATTCTATAGTTGAACTAAGCCGAACCTAACATCAATACAAAAGATGCTATTTTAACTTAGGCTGAGAGGTGATTAATTATCCTGTTGCGAGGTAGTATTGTCTGAAATGTATTGATAACCCGATATACAGCACGGTGGGTTTTCTTACAATCACACTAATGTACATCGAACATCTATAGATATATCTAATATATTTACTATGTGTGGACACTTCTTACGCAAAGATGAGCAAAGCTAATAGGCTACCTCTGACGTAATAATGACCAGTGGCTTTTGAAAATCAGACGTTTACGCTCTCAATAACTGGTATAATATCTCTTCCTTGTTCACGAGTGTTCAGTTTATGTCACAGTTCTCGTACAAATAAAAGTAATCGTTCTTTCACAAAGAAATCGATTAAATATTGGAAGTAGTCGATTACGATTACGATTACTTCGGNATTTTTTCGAATGTAATCGATTGCGATTACGATTACTTGAAAATGCTGTAATCGCCGTAATCGATTACGATTACTAATCGCGATTACCCCATGTCTGCTAGTGACATCCTCCATAGTTGGTTTGTTTTTGCATGCGTCAAAGTATACTTGAATTCTGCGATTGTAATGCTAGTCCTCGATTTGACAGAGAATCTGAAGATCAGTCGCATGAGCATGAAGATTCGAGCGGCAAGAAGTCGCCGATAAGCGGAATTATAAAAACTGTCGACAACAGTGATGAAGGTATTGAAACCTGCTTAGATTCTTAATATTATGTTGTGTTACTATTGTATCACATTATTTCAAGTGAAATGCCAAAATAGCTGTCTTGTTTGCTACTGTATCCTGTAAAGCACCTTGGTAAACACTTCAAAAAGTGGTGCTAAGTTGGCTGGCACTGATTAGTAAGTAGTCATAGTAGTAGATATAAATAGTTGTGTTGAAAACTAAACTATCACTAGTACATAGAGTGCTTTCCAAAGCACATGCAAAGGAAATATTGTGGTGTGTATGGTTTGCCATTGATAAGAGTCTCGGATCAGATATGGATTGTTTTTCGAACTCTTTTGACGCGGCGAAGTCGCAAACTTAAACTAAACCGTGCGACCAAAAATAGATCTCCATCTTCATTCCTTCATGGCCTACTGCTCTACGTCATAGGACCTTAGTTTAACAAACAGATCGTTTCGTTTTCAGCGAGCATGTCCGTTCACGGGAAGACTCGGGCGTCGAGCACCTATCAAATGAGCGTCGCATTTGCAGCGGACCCCGTTACTCTGACGGAAAAGGGAGCGCAAGAATTCTACTCGGAGTTCTCATCCAGGAGTCATTCGCGGTAATATGATACGTAGATCGATCATACTAACGTTGCAATTAATTTATATGTAATGCAGTAACAAAACATAAAGGGCTCTTTTCCAGAGTATGTCATAGTAGGCACTGTTGATAGTCGAATAGAACTAGAGGCAATGCCTTAAATTTCAATCCATCGCAAGTGGAAGTAGAATACAAAGGGCTTGAGAAGTACTCAAGTAATCAGTTTGACGCAGTAGATCAGACAAGGCATTGTAAACTTACTACTCGATTATCTAGGCAGGGCTACTCAACTATTTTTAGCAAATATCCACTTACGAAAATTTTTCGGTCCGTTAAAATGCTCACGAAATAAAACAGTCATACAATTGTGATACGGTACAACTATATACAAAATCCGGTAAAGTGGTATTAGCAAAAGCAATAAGTGCATTTTCTGTTAGCCAGAGCCAGTGGGAGAATTAGTCGGGGTCCGCCAGTTTTGAATCCCTGTGCAAGTAGGCAAAACTTGCTGGGATACTCCTAAAATGTAGAAGTACTTCGTTACTGGCAACCTCTGATATTATCAATATGAGGCTTGCTTATGTTTATGTAGATACCACTCACATCACTGGATTTGACAAAAAGCCTATTTTTTTCAACAGGATAGTTCTAACCCGTCTTGATTGTCGTTCCTTTTCTCAGAATGAGCGTTTTCGACGAGAGTCAACTCAACAAACCCCGTTTCGTGTCGCTGATGGAAGCTTTCGTGAGAGAAGAAGCCACTCACATGATGGTGGAGGACTTGCTCAACTTTATCTTCTACGGCTA
>ATSW01004078.1:0-15388 GCA_000444245.1 Botryllus schlosseri
GGCTAATCATATTGAAACGAACCCAAACATTTCGGCTGAGACTCGTCAGGGGTAATCGTTAACGACTAGTAGTGAATTGAAAGAATCGTGCATATCAATAATTTGCTATTTCTGAAAAATAGTTCTCAAGTCTGAAATTTACGGCACTAATGATAAGATGGTTCACTGCAGATCCGCCAATTATCATCGTTCCCAGCTTGTCGAAGACCGATATTTTAACTGAAGGATGGAAACTCCCGAAGATTTTATGGAATAACAACGGCTGTATATATCAAGATCGGATGGGCGATGTTATGAGACTGTCGTCGCCAAACGCTGCACCGACGATTCTGATTCCAGCTTTAGTGATTGTAATTATAAATTTAATGATAAGATGGAACCTACAATCTTGGAGCGGTTGGAACAACACGAGAACAGAACCTAACTCAGAATTATATCGCGGTTATATATCCTACGTGGCCACGTGCATACCTTCCTACGTTTCTATTTGCATGCATCATTCGGATTAAAATGTTATACTCGATATAAGTCCGAAGTAAGTTCTGATTTCGTGTAACATGGGTGTATATTCACACCCGTATATCGGGGTGGATACGGGTGCAAATACGCACCCTTCTCGCTAAGAGTGAATACTGACAGCGGGGGTCAGTAACGAAGTATACTGTCACTTTTTCGGAGCACTCAAGTATGTTTCATCTGATTGCGCTACCTTCAAACGTGTTTACGATTTTGGCTACTTCCACTTCACTAAGTTTTTAATTCTAACTGTTGAATTTATTTTACCATTTCGATTTCGTAAAGTAGATCGTCGCTTTGCGAAATGATCACGTTTTTGAGAGAATTTGTCGTAAAAGACGCTTCAAATAATCCTGTATCACAGTACCTGAATATATTTTCGACGACTGCACCCAGGATTGTAGCCAAGTCACTAGGTTTCGTGTCACAAGTCAATGTCACTTCTATAGGTTTGACTCGAGTCAAGTCGAGTCATTTTCAATTCACCACCTAGTCAAGTCTGAGTCCCATTCAGTGAGTAGAGGGACCAGTACGAGTCCAAGTCTTTGTGTTCACTGCTCAGNTNTNAGGTTCAATCCGGTTCAACCCACTTTTTTCAACTCTGCTCGAGTGATATAGNANGGCTCGTATACATATAGCAATTTTCATCAGTTTAGACAGTTTACGGCCCTATTTCCCAGCATCAGGACTGATAGATGAAATACAAATAATGTGGTAAATAATGTGCCCGCCCTAGTCTCGAGTCATATGACTTGGTTCGAGTCATGCACAATGACTCGAGTCAAGTCTGGTCACCAAAGAATCGCGACTGAAGTCGGACTCGAGTCATTACAACCATGGGTATTGAACTCCCATTGGGTGGTCAGTTTTCAAGTTGTTGACTGGATTTCGTCAATAATATTGGTAATTGCATTATATTGCTATTCATTCAGATTCACCAGTCGAGCTGGGGGACCGTAATTCATAATTATAACATCTGGTATGTTGTCATAATTATTTTATTGTACGTTGTTAATTCGTGACCTCCCGTCTTTTATATAATCAAAAGATACTGCAATCGCCCAAACGTAGCAGACTAAAAGAAAAACTTGTGAGACGTACACAAAGATTGTCATGTCTTCATTCCTCTGCGGGTGCCTCGGGTCGCATTTGCATTGTGGGGCTCAGATTGGAAGGACCAGACTATTCGTCATGCACACCAAGCGCGGCTATCGACAATGAATACATACCCAACGTTTCGGCCAAGGTCATTCTTTGGTAGCACACTTTGTGGAGTTGCACGTTGGCCGAAATAGCATATGTCTTTTGTTGTGTCGTGACAGGGTGATGACCGCCACCGAAATGCTTATTCCTATACATTATGCATGCTCTTTCTTGAGGGGGAGAGGTATGCATTTCAAAATCAAGCTATTTAGAGACATTAAATCGCGAAGCTCGAAAAAAATTTCAAGTTAATAAACTCTCTTGAAAATACTCTAAAATAATTTCTGTTGATTCGCGAAGTACTTTTGAGTCTACTTAGAGCTCTCTCCCGGTCTTATTGGGAAATTTGGGATGCGGCAGTTACTGACCTGGTAAGAATGCAAATCGTTAGGTGCGACGAATAGTCTCCTATAGAGTCGGGCAATGGGTGCATTATGACGTAACAAGCAAATGACGCATCATTTATAAAGAAAGTTGTTATCTCATTAGACCTTTTCATCACAATCCTTATATTGTCTTCCAATATCATTTCTAAAATTAGTTCTTAAAAGCAAAACAAATGTAATCGCAATCGTAATCGACTACCTCCTGATTTTGCTGTGATCGTAATCGTAATCGCGGGATTCACGAGTAATCGTAATCGCAATCGATTACGTTCATGAAGTAATCACCCCATGTCTGCTTTGGATACACAAGTGATTCGGCCGAATCACGCGCGTGCGTGAAGGCGATGTCACTATCACTATACGGCGTTTGAGGTGTAGAGCTCACATGTAGTTTATCTGGATGCCAGACCAGTGCGCAGCCGCACACGAACTCTACCTCGTTTACAGAATTAATAATACCATACCCTAATCATCAGGTGCTAAGCATGGAAAGTGACACGGTATTAGACGACATCATTTACGATTTACCAGTGGTTCTCAACCTGTTTGTCTTCGCGGACCCCCATTTGGACCGTAACAAACCCCTACAGCGAAAGTACTTTGTGATTTCTCTAATTTAAAATATAAACTAGGTTTGCAAATTTGGACGTTTTGCAGATCCCCTGAAAATGCTTCGCGGACCCCCGGTTGATGAACCACGACGATATAGCATGTACAAAATCTTGTCACCCATTTCTAGGTATGGAGCACCTAACACCGTTAAAATCATCGCAGGGAGCGCCTCCCGGCTTTTGCGTAAAATCACTGCTACAGACAGATCGACAAAAGCAGGGGCGGGCAACATACGGCCCGCGGGCCGGATCCGGCCCGCGAAGGGATTTTGTCCGGCCCTCGGACAGTTTCCTGTCTTACATGATACGTGGCCCGCGGCTCCAGTCTGCGGAGATTCCCCGCTGCTTGCTTAACTACGTCAAATTTTAGTGACTGTATGATATTATACACGTGTGTGCGCAACGTGCGAGAGTGGGCTTACGCTTAAGTTCGTCGAAGCGAGAAGACTTGCATCACCGGCATTTACGATATATCAGCCCTAATGAATTGATATCTTGATCAATTTTGGGGTGCCGGGCTTATTAATTAGGGAATGAACCATAGTGTTCTATATGGTGTGGACACAAGCAAATCTCACGGCTCAGTGAAGTTGGTCTACGTCACACTTTCCATTTGGCTAAAGGCAATTTGACGGTAATTTTTGACCGGCTTGCCGAGAGCGAAATTTGATAAAATGGCTATCAATCGAAAGCTACCGCGGTACTGATTGCGAAAATATAAATTTCATTCTGCTCGTGGTCCTGGGACCCTCCTAAACCAGCCACGAATATTGCATTGTAACGAAGTTTGGTATTGTGACGCAACCATGACGTCTGCGAGGAGGTGAGAAGCAGCGCATACCACCAGTGGCCATTGGCCATTGTTGCGCAGCCGATTGAGCATTCACAATCTCAACCTTGTGCTTGCTCCTGAGCTGCTTAGACGCCATGCGGTGGCGTCACAATACCACACTCCGTTACAATGCAACATTCGAGGTTGATTTTGGGGGGTTCCAGTGCTACGAGAAGAATGAGCTTTATATTTTTGCAATCAGTACCGCGGCAACTTTCGGTTGATACCCGCGTTATCAAATTTTATGCTCGGGAAGTCGGTCAAAAATTATCGTCAAATTGCCAAATTGAAAGTGTTACGTACACCAATTTCACTGAGCCGTGAGATTTGCTTTGTGTCCACACCGTATAGGACACTATGATTGCACCGTGTATTAATTCATCAGAGAGAAGCAGCCATGGCGGCGCCTGTATGACAATACTGTTCTCAAATCCACATTGTCTTCATCATTATTGGCGAGGAATGGGTTTAAATTGACATTGTTGTCGTTAAAATACATTCATTAAATACGATTTATTCCTCGTATATGTGGATAAATGGGTGAATAATGTATCGATTCAGCAATCTGGCCCGCCAAGTACTAAATTTTCCGGTATACGGCCCGCCGACTGGAGAAGTTGCCCGCCCCTGGACAATAGCAATCCAGCAAAGTCATTCAGTTACGCTCTAGGACAGAATACCATTGAGTACACGCTGATAGTATTGAGGCTAAAGGTCGAAAGTAAAAATCTTTTTAGTCAACCATCACCAAAGGCCTATATTGCCTAATCCTCAGCAACTATGAAATCCTTGTCGTACCAAAGTAGATCGATGACAAGTTTATTGATGAGAAAAGTGACATATGAAGCGACGGGTTATGTAAACCAATGATGGGTAATTGAATGAACATTCGTAGCAAGAGAGAACGTAATGCGGAAAAAAGATAAGCGCCAAATGTGATCTCGCGTACTTTAACAAGACCAGCAATCGCGGTTCTGACGTTTCAGCACGTTATTGCGTAACCTCATTTACGTACAAGGTGTAAACTCGATTGGAGTCGCCATTAATTCCGCGAGCGAGAAAAGAACTCATCCTTGGCAGACCTCTAATTGAAGTATCAATGAACTTATTGATATTTGGTAACGAGGAAGTGAATCCTGGGAATTCGCTGTTGTGCTGTTCCATTAAAACGAAAAAAATGAAATCGACGAAAAATGGAGAGTTTCCACCCAGGAATCGATTCGTTTTCAGCCATTTCTCGACGTCTTTCAAGTAATTGGCCTGTTGATTTCTGCGCACGTCATCCGGCTTGTTGCGACCAGAAATGAAAGAAGCTTGAACCGAGTTTAAGATTCCTGAAGATAATAAGCAAGTTCTGATACCGTAATCTGTAAAATTTCAATCGGCAGAGAATTGTCTGCATTATACCGGTCAAAACTATAGTCACGCCTCTAGATTGCCGTCGATCTGACATATCGACCTCGCCTACCGGCACATGCAGCATTTTACGTTATCCTTTCTTAGATCCAATGTACATTATTCTTATTATGGCCTACAAAAAAACTACTCCTAGTCGTTTCGGCACCCTCCTATCTTTTCGTTATATCGCAATCTTGGGTTGATTTGAAGAAAATTCTGATAAAATAATGATGATGACCGCTCACGGGCCCTCTTGACTTGTTTCATTGGGACCGAGAAAAGTTAATGCAGAAACTTCTATTTTAAACTAAATAACTACCGTCTTGATGACCATCCTTATAATATACATAATATCTCATCTATATTATATCGCACAGAGCCCATAAAACAAAATATAACCATTTCATCACATACCCAGAGCTTTTCCGTATCAATTGTGACTCGGTGTAATCAATGCTTCTCACCTTCAAAGAAACCTTCCCGGTGTCCGGGTCCTGCCGGAAGTCCCCTTCCTAGTTTCTTGGCAACGAAACGGCAAACATCCCAACGCCGAGCCCGTCTCACCTCATCCGTACCATCCGTGACGTACGGTAAATGACAAGTCGGACATGGCGACCCCAGGTAGTAACACGTTCCATCGCACTCAGCTGGAGTGTCCGTTACGATTTGATTGCAGGTATGTCCTCCCGCGTACTCAATCATGAGTTTTGTCATGCGTAGCGTTTCGTGCTTAGACCAGGATACCAGTGTGAAAAGCACCATTCTGTACTGTGATATGACTATTCAACAAGCGACAACCGACGGAACTAAATCGATGATTGCAGAATCCACTGTTAAGACAATGAACGTGACAGATGCCACTGGACATCTTATTGCTTGTTATCCTAACGTAAACGCACCGTGTAGGCCTACATATGGAATCACAGTTGGACACTTGGACAGTAAAAAAATTTTCAGCATTTTGAAATTACATCAAAATTCGAATTTCCGAGGTCGCAAAGACTTGTTAGGAAGACATACAACAAAAATCAAATTTAGTTTATACCTAATCAGAGTTCATTCTCATAATCATGAGAATGGCAAATGTCTGTCCACAACGGTTGGCTCGTTTCGGATTATTCAGGTCTCCTGTAGCATTTTCAGAAGACAAGAAATTAGATTAGAATTGAAATGAGCATTTAAACATGTTTCACGAATTAGTTTAGAATTAGATACCGGTACTTCGCTTTGGTTATTCGAATTAAACAACTAGAATCGTCGTGGTTATTCGAATTAAACAACTGGAGTCGTCGTGCATGCTCTCTCTCGTATCATACTATATAAAGCAGGGGTGACCAGCCTTTTTGCCATTCACGGCCGTATTTCGACGACTGATGTAGACCAGACTTGGACAACTAGACAATTTTCTGCTTTTCCGAATTAGATTAGATAGAACTAGAGCTACACAATCTTTTCCAAATTAGATTAGAATTAGAATTAGAGCTACACAATCTTCTCCAAATTAGATTAGAATTAGAGCTACACAATCTTCTCCAAATTAGATTAGAATTAGAATTATTGAATTCGCAGAAACTTGGAAATTGAATGAAATTTTAAATGATAAATAAATACAGCAAAAAGTTCAGTCCATACCAAATCACAATGCATTCCCATAACAATTGAGAATGGTTAACGTGTGTACGCCTGGTTAACGTGTGTATACGCCAAGCTTTGCTCGTTTTGCACTATAAGAGGGGTCAACACGCGGCCCACGAACGATGGTCTCTTTGCCAGTAACTCAAGACTAGGGCTGGGCAAAATCGAGTACCTGAGTGATTCGATTCTGAATCACGAAATATGCTTCGAGTCGAGTCGAGTAATCGAGTATCACTAATTATGACGTCATAATAGAATGTAATATGTCAAAGTTGAAGCATGTACCTTCTATGCGACCACAAAGAATATAATGCCTGTTATCCATCACATTGAACATAATTTGGTATTTTTTCGACCATACCGATTTCATTGCACTTGAAGACAATGTGGTGGGAAGGTCATGATTTCGGAAATGTGCTATCCCCAGTTACGTTTCTACTTTGTACCATATGTTTCGTATGCTACGACACGGTCAATCAATGTTTCAAGGCTTCAACGGAGAAACTTAGTATCGAAACTATAATTCTTGTTGATAAATTAACTTTCAGTGACGAGGAGCGTATATTTCCATTACTCGAAATAATCGTATTTTACTACTCGACTCGAATCATTAAAATTAATACTCGAATCAGATTCGAGTACTCGAATCATTGTGCCCAGCCCTACTCAAGACACAGCCATGCTCTCACTCTCTATGCTGCGAAATACATTTTCACTTCATCCTCCATAATATTTTTTTGATTGGATCTGAAGCAATCATCCTCCAACATATCGATCGAGCTACCAAGACTACCCGCCACGCATCTGATAGTGAGAGGCATACCGGCCGAGACAACAAAGTGAAGAGCACAGTTAAAAGCTATGACTTTGGGAAGACAGCAAACATGACCTGTATTCCGCAAAAATACCAACATATATAATGGATATACCAACCTGTGGGTGGAGGACTTTGACAAAGACAACCTGTACCGCCATACCTGATTATAGATGTAGGCCTATACACATGCCCCATCGGAACGGCACAAGATATGTACGCGAGGAAATGCTACAGATGCAAATCTACGAGCCACGTGATAAAACATTGCCCGATTCCTGCAGAACCCTACTGCAAAAGGTACAAAAGCAAAGGCCATACAGAAGTAGAATGTGAAAAGCAGACTACCCCAAAAGAAAAACCGAAAACAGGCCAGCAAACCCCAGCACTGCAAAACTGAATGAACTACAACACAATATACTTGTGGCAACAAGTAAACCTCCAATTATGGAAGCCCAGACAGAACGGAGAGAATACAACCGACTGGTGGAACCAGGTTGCGAAAGCACCACCTCTACCATGCACCCAGAGCAAAAAAGACGACACTGAGTAAACCAAACGCAGATCCAACGAAGCAAATTACAAAGACTACCGACAAACCAAACACAGAACCAAAACGAATCCAAGATACACCTACAGATAGCTCTACAGAAACCGACAGCTCGACCTTTACCCTTTACCGCCGTCTCAACCAATGAAAATATCGTCAATTATTGTCAATGGAATAACATCAAGATTGGACGATTTAGCCGAATAGGCTATGTTAGAAAATCGAAAAGGGACTACTATTACTACAAGAAACGCACAAAATGGATTATAGACAGATCGAGTCATGGGCAAAAGACTTGGAGGATATATCATGTACATCAACTCTACAAACGGGAAGAGACAATTCGATGGAACAGCTATCATGATTCATGATCAAGAAGAGCTACAAGGTAAAACCTTCTCTCATATCAAGATAATAAGCAATAGGGCGCAACGCCTCGATATCGAAGTAGAGAACTGCCCGATTTCTATACTCAATATCTATGCTTCATCAGGGAATAGTATACAAGCAAGAGAGAATAAGCCATTTAAATTCTTTACTCAAATCTGAGCTGAACTAGCAAATATATCGAGTCCCATTATAATAGGAGGGGATTTTAACGAAATATTAAACCGAAAGGACACTCAGAACAAGTTCAAATTTTAACCCAGAGCCGCCGCCAGGCTACTTGAAACAATTGTTAATGAAAATGACTTGATAGATACGTTTAGGCGCAAGCGCAAACGCGGATGAAGAATATACGCACAAAACGTCTAAAAATAATAGAAGACGCGATAGAATCTATGCTACGAAAAAATTGATGGACGATGTAGTATATGCAGGCCACGAAAACAACTACGTGGCCGATCACATTAGCCCCTTCATAAGAATTAACATAGAGCCAGAAACAAAATGTGAAAAGAAGTGAAAATGTAATTACCAACTGCTAGCTGATAACGTCTATAAGGAAGGATATCATAGACAACCTTATCAAGTCGGAAGAAGCTGGAATCGACAATTAAGTGCCAAACTATGCAAGAATGGGGGACACGCTAACGTCGAAAATAGCAAACATAAGCAAAAGGTATGGCATAAACATGAATCAAGACATAAACCCGGCCATACGATACCAGAGGTCGGATGGAATGTTACAAATGCTAACGAGATGTGATGTTTTTAAAGGCGAACAACCAAACCAAAGACATTTCTGGGAGCAATTCAGGCAAAGAAGAAAACAGCTGACCTCAGCCGTATACGACTGAAAGATGGTACAATTACAACAGACCGGGGCAAGATTGCTAACGAAATGCAATCCTTTTACACAGATCTATGAACAAGACGGCCGGCAATTAACCATTCCAGGGCATAGCCGCAATGAATTAGCTGGACACCAAATGCCCATGTTAAGAGTGTCTATGACCAGTCTAGTGAACTCCGAACTAATCTATTTAATCTTATAGGCTTGCTATACGCACCGAAATCGCGAGTGGTCACACTGGTCACTGGTCAAGGTCATTTTATGGGGCTGGTTAATGTCGCGCGAGGGGCGAAATTTTTTTTAGATCTCCTAATGCAATTTCGTGATTAATATTAGTCGTTTTACACATTACTATCGAACATTTATCCTTCATCAGCCCATGGATGAGATGAGATTCACCGGTAGAGTCGATGGAGCGTGTGTTTTCGAAAGTTTAGGGTTATAGATGATGATGCAGCATCTTCTGGTGGGCCCTTGTTATTAGTCACTTTGTTGCATGCTGCTATTTCTTGACATCCCATCAGGATTGTCGGTATAGTGAGGAGTACACGATTTCGAGTTTGTGTTTGTATATAGGGCGCATCATTTTCCTCTGCTGTTCGAATCTGTAATATGGGACTTTAATTGCAAAAGCCCTACTATATTAAAATCATTGAATCGCGCGCAGCGCGGAGAAAATTTCAAGATTAATTAAAATCTATTAAGAAAACGGGAATCAATTCGTAAATTCAATTGCATGTCGACGGCCGCCAACACATACTAATTGAAGTGTCCACGGCCGCACAAATTTTCTTCTACGGCCACCCTGATATAAACCAACGTAGGCCTATGTCTCGTATAGCTCATGATTTTTGCAAACCTACGCCATTGACGCAAGTTATCTGTCCAATACACCTGAAAAAGATGACCATCGTTGTACAATATATACCTTTGTCGAAACTGTCGGATCATGAACTAACGCGGGACCGTTGAATCTGGTAGCCTACTGGTTGTTGGATCAACAGCTAGTTAACGTGCTACAGAGAAGTAAGTGTTAATGTCATTGCCGAATGCTCATGCTAATTATACACGGGCCGGATGAATCATTTATCAGCACTGTTCGTAGCTCGTATAAGGTCCCAATATGGCACTGGAATAGTTTGAATCTCCCGAAAGCACTACTTATATTCGAATATAATGTCCAACGTAACTCTGCACATGTCTCTAATGCGGAAACTATAGAAGGCAAGCAACGCCGGTCTCTGCACGCAGAATGTGACACGCCACTACTTCAAATGATGGCTTACTCATTCATCCAAAAATACATGCTAAAACCAAGACTCACATCGCACCAGAAGTAACGGAACGCGAGTGGTACCTGCACAGTGCACGCCGCACGAACGCTGCGTCTACCACATCTTACCGTAGTAGCGAGCACGGAGACGAACTAAAATAGAAATACACGACTGCGTCGTGATTGGATAAACGTTTGCTAGAAGTGATTAGCGTATTATCAATTGTCAACCAGACATGTCCTTTCTCGAGAAGCACCTTCAAAACGAGTGTAGTTTAGTGGGATTGACGACGCTGCGCTACCATTTGTTTTCAAAATTTGCGTGCCACCAGACCCTGTCCATAAGCATTTCCCCGATGGTCACAATAGCATGTTTATTGTCATGGATCCCACGAAATGTCTAAATCAAACGGATCAATCAGCAATACAACACAGACCAGTGGTAACCCACTAAACGCCCTAATCTTCAAGTCAGCGCTGAACCCCAAATTTTCGCTGGTGAGACATAAAAACAAAAATCTATCACAACACACAATCACACATCTAGCTGCATAACTAAAGATAACTGGAGCGCAAAATGAGCTGCGCATCAATAGGGTGTAAAAAGAGCAAAACCATTAAAATATAATTTCACACATAATGATCACACCTTGGAAAGTCTTCTATTGTTCGGTCGAGACGCAACGGCTTTTATTTTGTACTGCATTTGAACTATTATGTACTAGTGCTGCCGTTTTTATACTTTCACTGCTCTGTGTTTGCGTTTTATTTATTTATGTTGTGTTTTGTTACTGACCGACAGTAATATGATATTATCGATGGACCATCATTAGCCATGACTGCAGCTGACTCGAAAAGACCTCACAAGTGGTCGTATCGCTGTAGTTGTATTTGAAAATACAACTTGATCTTGATATTTGTGCCAACTCGCATTGTACAAAATAAAGAATCTGTCTTTTTGTCATCTTCGAAATCGCTACATCTGGTTGCAATTGAGTAGAAATTGACGGCGTCACAAACAATATTTCAGAAATATCGTGCTCGACTATTCTTTGACTACCAACTCAGGTCATTGTTTGGACCACATCCACTTCAACAGTTTTAGACTAAACTACTAATTTTGTACGTAAGTAGTAAATAGTTTGTGGATGTCCTCGCATCACTTCGATGATTGAACTCGTCATAAAAGAACCACGAGAAATAGCCACCTGTATCACGGTGACGGAATATCATTTCGCATATAGGCCTACTGCACCTGTGTGTTATCGTCAGTCATTACGCGTTCAGTGACAAGTAGGCCTATCTCGCATTTCGAAAGTATATCAATCTCAGATCAACCCTGCCATTGTACGACCACTCGACCAGATCTACTGCCTGCGTACTTGTTAGACATTCATTTATACCACCACTAGAAGCAGCAGCCCGATCGATATCGGGTTTTAATGCGATACCGATAACCTGTACTTTCATTGATAACCCCGATATGTTCAGCAGATATTGAAAAAATTTGATGCTAACTTAAGGCGCATTTCCAAAACTTCGTAGTATTCTACTCGGTCACGAAACAAACTAGAAACGCAGTATAGGAACTCCTGTAAGCTATTACAAATCGCTGAATATTCCCAGTCCAGCAGTCGCAAATTCTACTTCTCTGACTCCATACTACTACGGTGTGATCCGCAGCTGCAACGCCAATGGATTGTGGGTTTCCGGGTTAGACTCCAGAATTCCTACGTAAGTGTTGGAGGTTTACCTATTCTCCTCCTCGCCATCTCATCCGTGCGAGCGGTGCCTTGAAAGCCTAGAAGTGGGTCGTGCTACAAGTCGGCAGCTACGGAATAAAATTGAAGAAAATCGGCCTGGTGTAAATGACCATAGCAGTCGACCAACGCCATGAATACCACAAACAAATATGCTGTCACGCCACGAAAATCGCCGATACCAATGTTTCTTTCAAATTGGGATATAATCGGTCGAGCTCTCAATAAGTCATGTCTCGGAAAATGTTCGGCGTCACTCCATCTACTTGAGCACCGCCGCTATCTAACTTGGCCATACTACACAAAGTGTCTTGTCACCGCAATTCTTCGGACAAACGAGTCACACTGCTTTCACAACTCGCGTGTTGCACGCCAACAAGACTACGTATTGGAAGGCAGAAGGACAATATAATATCACGCGAAAAGTCATCGTGTAACTGAAACAGTATTGACTCTCAAGATCAGAGGTGGTCGTAGTCAGTGAGAAACTACTACTTTTCAAAATCCTGCCAACTATCACCACTTACTCAAGAGGTTGCGGATTTATGCTACTAACACGTGACAGCCTCCATTTTTTTGGGCAAAACTAGGCTTGGAATACTTGATTTTAAATTGAACAGAAATCGTCACGTAGGTGGTTGTGACTTCATGTTAATTCCACTTTTACTTTTCTGCCAGTCTCCGCCTTTTTAGGCAAAACTAGACCCAGAATACTACTTCTACTTGGCAGTCTTCACTATTTTAGGCAAAACTAGGCCAGGAATACTCATTTTTCAACTTTCTTCGAAAACACTACTTCTTGTAGTTCAGTAGAAACTTATCAAGCGCATTCTACTACTACTTGAGTGTCCACAACCACTACTCCGAGTTTCTGACCACCTCTGTCGAAGACGCGCAAATTTTCAAGCAAAAAAGTGTCTCATGCATCCGGGCTGTTCATCATATGCCGCGTGAATATTCTTCGTGGCATCGAAAAGCGAATGAAAACCTGGAAAAACGAAAGCAATCCACAGACTGAGTAGAATGGTACGCTAGGTTATCCACCGAGCACGCAATATCGCGACGGTTTTCCTTTCTTGACTTCTTTTAACTTGCCCAGATGTCGCAGTATTAGAAAAACGGCGTCTCTGGTTCTTGGCTTTGTCTTGAGCATGGCGCCGTATCTCTGGACGTCGCTGTCCATAAAAAACACTTCCAACGGCGTGCCTGTAAGAACAGACTTGTGCAAACAAATGGATTCTAAAAATGCAAAACTACGACTGCAACTAGAACTACTCGCTTTAGAAAATGTGCCACTAAAATAAGACCTACGGTAATCACTTTACAAAATGTGCGACTAAAACTAGAACTATTCACTTTTCAAAATGTTCATCTAAAACTAGAACTATCACTATGGTAACCTAACAATTTTATCAAGTAGCCAGAACGATTCGAGAAAAAAAGTCATTTTGGAAGACCAGAGTCAACAAGCCTGCGCAAATGATCTATTTTTCTTTGCTGCTGTTCTGTTTGCGATCGAAACTAGAAGGTTGTTCACAGACTACAAGCTGCTATCGTAACATGGCTATTATTCGTCACAATAACTACTGTGACTGCACGGTACAAGTAATGCGATGGCGGCTTGGCAATGGATTTCCCTCCAGAGGCATTTTTCAAAAAACAATAAATTAGATAAGAATAAAATTAGAGTTTAGAAACATTTAATAAATTACATTAGAATTAGAAGTAGAGCATGATAGTTACTTTTCACAAATTAGATTAGAATTAGATTAATGGCATTTTGTTCTAATTTATTGACATCAGACAACTGGCATTATCTGGTTGTCCAAGACTGACATGAACATGAGTAGGCTACAGGTTTGAAGTGGGAGGGGTTTCTACCCGCAAAACCCACCCCTGACTACATCACTGTTAGTAGTGATGATTCTGAGCTAGCAATGGCTGCAAGAACAGCACACAACAGAGTAACGGCATCACACAGTAAAACATCAAAAAAACAGGAATTAGTGATTGGTAGTTTGTACAAGTCTGTGCAAGAACTATGGCAATGGTAGGAATGTGAAAAATTGTGTGATGACCCAGAACAGGGTTTTACACTGTGGCCCTTTTGAAAATTCTGAAAAAATAGCGACCCCCCGTTTTTTCAACCTTTAGATAAATGAAGAGACATTATTTCGCTATAAAAAAGCAATTTCTTTGTTTTAATTTGTGCAAATTTGATGTAGCTTCACAGTTCTTGGAAATCGTCACTCGTACTTGTAATGGAGCAGAATTTTACAGCGTTATCATTACCACTTCTATCCTTGGTAGCAATATCGACTGCTTTGGCCGCTGCACAGGCAGCTCCAGCCCATTGAAATGACAACAATCTCGCATGCTGACCTTTGAGATCTTTTCCCATTTCCAAATAGGTAGTTCGCCTTTTCGCTTCTACCAGGCTCAGAGTTTTCCTGGCTCTTTTCAAGAATTCATATTTCTTCCTCAGCACCGTGTTCACCTCGTTTATCCCGGTGTTGATCTGCTCCAGGTTGAGATGTCCTTTGATATGCCTGCGCGGAAAGGAGTATCAAATGCGGAGCTCATTAAAGTCAAGAGTTGAACATAGGGTGGCATTTACAACAAAAATCAATTTAAAACAAACATGTTTAGAACAAGGCCTAATTCAAAACATGTTTTTCATGTTTTTTCAAGCCCCAACGTCACGAATATTCAATTGTTACATCATAGTGGATTGACATTGACCATTGAAAATATAGGATAAAAATAGCTCCTTTGACGAAATATATGTAGCCTACTATTGCTGTTGAACCGACTATTTTGAGGGTTCCAACTGTCCCATATCGATATACGTTGGCTATATCGGGTGATAATTGTCCGTAGGCTCATACAACATGTTGTAGGAAAGTATTTACGCAATTATGGCATGATTTTACAACATGAAAAAAACACAATTTTTTTTTTTAAAAGGCACTGTTTGAAACATGTTCTAAACAAAGTGTTTTAAAACACTGTTTGTTTTACATGCAACCCTAGTTGAACAGCTAGAAAATATTCAGCTTTCCAAATTAGATTCATATCAAATCACAGTTCATGTTCGTTCATAAGCATAGAAATTGGATTGACATATCATTCTAATTAGTCTCATTAGGCCAGCATGATCTACTTATCCAAGT
>ATSW01004079.1:0-13516 GCA_000444245.1 Botryllus schlosseri
CTGACATTATCTGGATTTCTCCGCAATTGCATGCACTCACAAAAGAGCCAAGTTAGCATCCGACTCGGGTCCTGGATCCGATGAACAACCCATGTATTATATTAGAGAGAGACTGCACCATGTAAAGCTGGGGATAGCAAGAGAGGACAACTAAAACTTATTTTCACTAATTATGCCAACTTCGACTTAGCATGCGGTTTAGTTCCATGAACTGTTCAATGTAACTATCGATTCCAGGGATACATGGCAAGACTGTCTTTTTCTTTGTAAAAAAAATACTGATCCGGCTCCGATCCGAATCCGACCGCATCAGAAAAGGTACCGATCCGGCTCCGGCCAAAAATGAGAAAAAATTGCCGGATATCCAATCCGGCGCCGGTCTTCGTCCCGTTTTAAAACAGACATGCGAACACCGCTTTTCCTAGATGTTATTATTTTATGCGTAGATGATACGACAACAATTCGTAAATTTAATCAAGCCCCGTGAGTTCATTTCTCGAAAGAATGAAAGATATAGCAGTGCATTGTATACAATATTACTTTTTCTATTCGAAAATCACATAATGTAAATTAGGAACAGGTTAATTCATCAAAATGCACCGCGTATTAGTAGTATTAGCTGAAATCGCGTTGCTGGTTTCCTGTGCGCAAGGACAGCTGATTCGAAACTCTTGTTCAATTTCATGCCCACGACAAATTGTCGAAGGCGAATGCAACTGTGACGCACTTTCAGACGAACTGGATAGCGTTCGGTCTTCGTTAAATAAACTGACAAGTAAGCTTTCTTGCATTGTAATAAACTGAAATCGATACTGATGCAATAATTACTGAACAAATACAACTATAAATCGAATGAAACAACAGAATAATTTCCTACGCAGGCATCGTCCTTGCTGANTGGTCGAAGGCTAGCAACGATCGCTGGTACAGGCTATTCCGGAAGACAGAGAAGTTTAAGAATGCAGCAGAGATTTGCAAACAACATGGCGCGTTATTAGCTTCTGCTGGTATGAGGAACCTCGCCACAATCAGGTTGTAACAAGNTTTGTCGCGCACGATATACTCNGTCCANGTGAATTCTCACATNCATGNAGTGNAACGTGCTGTTACTACACTCTCCTGCTNACATANCAACTGCGAAAANGTTTAACCCNCTCCAATAATACAGCACCATATGGCGTCACCTGCAACTAATTTAATATTAGTGCTTTCGGCTCCACCAACATTTGCTTCATATACTAGCCAGATTTTCCGTGACGATATCGCCATTCATCATTGCTTTCGAGATGCAAATTATAAATTATACCTAGCATTGGTAATGATACAAACGGATCGATAGACCATCAATTTTCTACTTCATGGAATTCTGAGCTAGAATAGTAGAGAGCAAATATTGCATTGCATTGCATTCAAGTTATATGTGTCTCGACAATAAATCGACCTAAATAAAAATAGATCCATATTGCAGTGAATGTAAAAACTGCCAACTTGTATGATTGTTTCCCGGGGGACATAGGTACCAGCTATGACATGCTAGGCCGAGTATTTGAGCCCTTTCCTGTTTCAGTGAAGTCATCCGCTTGGTTGGGATAAAGAAAAATGAGCAAGTGTGGATCGGTCTCAACGACGTGGACAAAGAAGGAACCTGGGTGTGGGAAGACGGATCCTCCGAGCCCGCTGTCAATTGGAGGTCCGGTCAGCCTGACAATAACGGCGGGCACGAAGATTGCGTTCATTTTTGGATTGATTTCGAATTTAACGATGTTGGTTGTAACGCAGAAAAGTATTTCCTGTGCGAGACTGACAGATTCTGATTCATTATATTGTTAAATACAGTAGTATTGCGGTGTTTCTTCGGTATGGGTGTGCTTTTGGATGGCTGTTAACTATCCAGTGAAGTCGATATTCGAAGAAACCATATAGTAGGTATGGTTTATGAACGGGAGGTTCACGCTCTCGTTTGGTGTGGGAGCCTCAGAAATTGGGAGGTTCGCGTTTGTAAACGAACCTTGGTAGGCTCCGCACTGGGAGCCTTTTTCATATCATAAAATATTTCCACGTAATAATAACAGTTTTAGTTGAAATTCTTGGCGTTTCAGCTCCGGATCACTTTATGCATGGCGCTGGATACATGCGAAGAAATTCAACACTAAACGAGCATGCACCCTGCCAATTTCAAAAATTTTATCTGTCTTTAAAAAATAAGTTTGTTCGAAATATGCAACATTCCGAATGTGAAAATTTAGTGACTTTCTGCTGCAAGCTTGCCTGGCAATCAAACAACATCAATAACGAAATACACTTCATGCAGGTATATTCAGCGAATAGCGCTTAGTCAACCAATCAATTACGCTGGTCTACACTAATCTTGCACTAGAATTTCTACGGATCAAATCCGCCTATTTTAGAGGCACTGATACGAATCTGACGTTATTTTTGTTCTGTGATATCACGTGATACCNTCAATAAATCGAAAGTAACCNGACACGCATCAAGCACAGACAGACACAGCTTTATGACGACTTCAAGGAAAACCAAGATTTAAACATATATCCAATAGCGTAATCTTTTTCGCGATTACTGGTGACACATATGTGAATAACTTCTGACATGCATATACGANATAAACNGTGATGTGTGATTCAGCAGTAGGCTANCTCTAANGAGTTGTATTTTGCAATATTAACAAAANGCAANGAACANGACGGTAGCTACTNATCAATTACCTGCATATTGCGAGCAGCGTTTGGCCCTCCTTTGTTGGCAGANTCGTCAAGANTGTATGTTGGGTGTTNGGCCCGTAGCGACTTCGTGATATATTTTCTTCGTCCTCTATTGCTTCAGAGCTGTTTGAAAGAAATCATTCAATACANCATGTCCATGACAACAACAATCATCTTCTCGGTAATACATAGAAAAATTGAGAAAGNAAATAGCCAAGAGACTATTTCGAGCATTGAGACCAATTTCCAATGAAACCAATCTTGATCAATAAGCAAGAAAATGCCTTTTATTAAACTGGCTACTACTATACATACANCGTTATAGTCATACATATGATATTCGGTGTTGTGGTGTAGTGAGGATAAAGTTTGAGAGAATCTGCTCAACTTCGTTTAAAATAATCTGGGTGTCACACTAACTATATGGTACGCAAAACATCGCCGGCCTGCGCAAATCATCATAATTATGAAGCAAGAAGGGGTTGAAGAAAGAGTATGCATAAGCCCATGTCGCATAATCGTTGTCTAATAAGCCTAGAAAATCCAGGCACCAGGTTTCATATTTCCCACTTGCGTACGTCAGATTTATATTATCTGAAACCCATAACAGCGAACAGTCTAACCGACTCAACCCACCTCAGTACAAATGATCAAAAAGTGAAAGTAGTATAATATGTTCAAACAAAAAATACAATTTAATAGGCAATGGCCTTGAGACATGATATCGAATAGATGACGTGGTACACTGGTACAGAGGAAATGTGCTCTTTCTTAAGTTTTACCACAAGGGTGTCACCATGAAAATATTTTGCGCAACAGCAGAGTTAACGTTCATGATTGAGAGCTTTATCTAAACAAGGTGTTGACAAATATTAACAAATGATAATGATAATATAACAAATGATGCATCTCACAACAACAAATTGACCATCAAAAAAATGTTGTTAGCATTCACTATAGTATGAATTGCCTTATCCCCATAGGATCAGAACGTTATTCACTTTTTGGGTAGATCTTTATTATATTGTAGCTGTGGAATCAAATAACTTGAGCGACACAAGTTTTGGTACAATTTTCATTTTTTTTCGGCCAAACTTGGGTATGGTTACGTTTGTCACATTGTTCAAAAGTTAACAATTCAAAAGAAATGGCCGAAAGAAAATGGAAACTTTACAAAATCTTCTGATACCACAGAGAATATATGTCAAATTTTTCACACATATTAAAACGCGATGAAAAACATNTACCGAGTATTGAGATGACTACATAATATATTCACGAAACAGTGTGAAGTGTCGGACGATCTCAAAACGAATCCTGAAAAGCAGTTTGACCAACTCACACGATATAGCTTTGACCGTTGATGTCACAATTCAATCTTCGATTGCTGGTGCAGAACCGTCGCAAGCTCNCAATAGCTGTNNTTACTGCAGACGTAACATCAAAAATTAACTATCAACAATCTGGAATATAGCGAACTCCTGTTAAGAAAATATTTGATGGGGCCTAAACTGCAGGAACGAACTGATAAGCCTTCTGATACTGCTAAGCCTAAGACCAGTTCAGGCATTTAATCACAAGCAGTATAAATTATAATCATGTGAAACTGCAGTAGGTAAGAAGAACTTTCCACTCAACCAATTGACATAAGCCTGGATAGTAGCCTGGACATTCATTTTGTCGTGGAATTTATGAAAATTTTAGAACAAGGATCCTGTGATGTTTACGGTTAGAACATCACAGGCCGCACAAACTAGTGATACCCCATCCAGTCCAGTGAAAGATGCGAAAAAAGGTTTATAAATGATCCCACCCTTTCATAGCATCAAAAGATCGCGATAAAATGAAAAGATTGGAATGAGTCAAAACGACTTGTCTGTCTCTCTTTGTCCTATATTTTNAAATAAATCACGCGACAAGAGACTATACTTAATGTTGGCAATTGGCAAGGTTTAAGAACCATATTATCGCATTTTGTACGAATATTCTGTATGGTTTCAACCTGGTTAGTCATTAAATAGTTGATGACATGATATTTTTTGTTGAATAACGCATTTACTCTTGTTACGGTTGACAGCAAGACCGTCATGATCATTTCATTGGTACGGTACCAGTCAATACAGCATTAATTTTGTTTAATAGGTTAACTGCTGTTCTGTTTTTTGGCGTTTTGACAAAATAAATCTCTCTCTCTCTCTCTCTTAAACAGCTGATACTATAGTCAACAGATAGATACTGGGCAAGAGAAGGTCAAAACAATATATAAGGCGTGATTTCGCGTGCCGCAGACACCGATTCCATACATGGCTCTTAATGAGACAGCCACTTTCGCCCAGAACATGCAAATAAGACGCAATGGGATGAAAACTAACAAAGATACCATAAAAGGACAGGTGGTGACGATGGAATTGGCATTTGACAATGAGTTAGATCGTGGTCCAGTAATCTCAAGTGCTGACTATGCTGGTTTTGGTCAAAAACTATAAATTTCAAAAATATTTCGCCAATTCATTTAGAACGGCAGCGGCCAACCCGTGGCCCTTGGGCCAAATGTGGCCCTCGAGAAGGCTTTGTGCAAGGCCCGCGAGGTAATTCTCGAAATTAGTTAGAACATCAGGTAAAATTGCAAGGCTAACCGCGAAGTTTGAAGATGACTTGACGCATTGGCGTGACAAGGGGCCAGCCACGTTTACCGCAGATGACCATAAAGTAGAATATTTCGTGCAGATTTAATCGACTTGAAATTTTTCTTAGCACTTCGCATGATTTATTGTCACTCAATTTCTTACATTCAGTGTTAGATCCCCTCCTGAAAATTATAAATACGTGTCATTTACAGAATTAAGTTAACTGAATTCGCAATTAGGAGATAGAGTGTCTCGTCCAACATGCGACTTCGCTTGTTTGCTCGCAGCGAGATCGTCAGCGATGAAACATTTGCGCAAAATGATGGAGGCATGTTCACCGAAAACTTCTACGTTTCTATGTCTAAACGCCGAATAATCCTGCTCTTGCCAAATGAGCTCAGTGGTATAAAAAGGCGACCCCAATATATACAAATGACGTATTTATTGATCGAATGCATTCATTACCTTCGAAAAAATTTACCGCTTCGCGTGACCACGACTTCAATGCACACGGCGCAGTTGTACACAGAGTTTTCATGACATAATTGTATGGTAACATAAGCCTTGTTTTAAACATTACCTAGTTCGGTTCGCTCCTATCGGACGACAAAAAAGGTCATCAACATTCAGGTGGGCCGCGCAATGGTTCGTAAATCTCATGTGGCCTTTTGGTCAAAAAGGTTGGCCACCCCTGATTTTGAATTAAATGTTCAATAAAGCTACTATAGTACCACCACAAAATGGAAATGTTTTTTTTTTGACAATAACTCGGAATGCATGACGTTGCCACCAATTCCACTCTGGGTAGGCTAATAGCCTATATACCGTACCTCAACTGATATGACAGGGCTAAATAATTTCATAAACCAATTTGATCCTGGACCAAAAGAGCATCAATTCATTTTTGTCAATGGAAATACTGAATAGATTCCTTACTATATCTGTCAAACATTCATTCGAGGAAGAAGATCAAGACGGCTAGTTCAGTAATTGGAGGAGGATGAAACGAATTCATTTCGCTTCCGTTAAATGAGCTGCCCTGCATATGCGGCGAAACTGAGAAAAACAGTATAGTATCAGACGGCCGACGCTAACCTGTCTAACAGCTATATAAGCCGTATTACAACATCCACACGCAACTTTTATTGGTCAACGATCAAAGANGGGTTCAACAGGACTCCCTATTAATTCACAAGCACAATCCGTCCTATAACATATTCAAGATTTTAGCTTAGACTGGTGACCTGAGCGGAAACCTCAATCGTCATGTACACGAAGCNCCATCGACGAGGCAAAAAAAATTTGCGNAATCGGAGTTGATCGAAAATCTAACAGAAATGGGNGCTGCCTCTCTATTTTTATCTGTAGGCATGGTATGTGAAGGCCGACATGCATGAATGAATTCCGAGATATTCCTTCGTCCAGTTCATTGTTTCACTTTCAGTTTAGTTTGTTATCAGTCATTTTATGCATTGTAATTGCATTGCATTGAAATTATCGCAAGATTGCGATACATGGAAAAGATGGGACGGTATCGAAACGACAAGGAGTAGTCTTTGATATCAGACACCGATCTCGGCCTAGACGACGTGAAGAAGAGACCTGCACAATTGCAGACTGAACTGAATGAAAAATAATTATAATCGAAGGTTGCATAAAAAGGCAAGCGATGAAAATAAAGTGGCATGTGCCGGAAGGCGATATCGATATATCAGATCACGAACCGGTAACCTGGAGTGTTGATTGGAACTCATTCAGTAGAATCTGGTTAATTTTACTCGAATTTNGACCTGCACGACGTCTGTCGGACTTAATCCATCTGTTTAGTAGGTAGTTTTATTGGTCCAACACATCCCAGGAGTGCGATAAAATGAACGGAGAGGAAAGAATCGAAACGACTTGTAGTAGTCCGTCAATCACGCACCCACATTGGTCTAGAACAGGGCCGGGTCACTAACGCGGTGCCCACGGGCCCCAGGTAGCCCGCGAGCTTGTCCTCAAAATAAATCGAATAGCAGCACTTACCATCAATAATCAATCAGTTTTATTAATATTTTCGTCATTTCAAAACATTACAAGACTGCGATAAAATGAAAAGATAGGAAGGTGTCGAAACAACTTGGAGTAGCCTTTTAAGATCAGACACCCACCTTAGCCTAGGCGAAGTAAAGAAGAGGCATGCACACTGAATGAAAAGTAATGCAGTAAAAGTAGTATATAGTTTGGGCGATCGGTGCCAAAACATGATTTAACTTAAACAAACAAGAATTATCAATATAATAAGTATTGAAAGATATAGCTCATTCTCAATTTAGCAGCAATACTTTTATGACCCTGTCTGCTGCAATCAAAAAAANGGGGGATTGACGGTAGAGAGAAAACGAACAAAGAATCTCGATTGACCTTTGTACTTTGGCTAGACATGAAACTTGAGTACTTCTACTTGTACTTTCCCACTCGCCTNATTTGATTTATTATAATACATTGTAATTTTACTGTATTTTCCCACGATCCACAGCTGACTTCGTANACGANGGAGCTTGATAATAGTTGCCTGCCCTGGCCTGTTGTTCCGTGGTCCGATTTCGTGACTTGGGAACAATAGCCCGCCAAACCACCCTGGTTGACTTGTCGTTCCGCGGTTGATTCAATTTCGTGTACGGTGGGTCATATGAATAATTGCCGGTCATGACGTCAGTGTAGTTTTCACCTAATCCGTGAAATCCTGATGCGTGTTTTAGATGTCAATAGGCTCGGCTGTACAAAGGGACGCCTTTTGTCTGTCTCATACTGTCGTACTTGACCCCTTTGATTTGTTGTCGACCCAGACAGTAACGAGATGTTCTGTTATGGTTATAAATATGCGTGTCATATCGAGAACAACAAGGAATGTCGTGTAGTGGGAATGTGTATTAGGCGCCCCAGCATAGATTAACTTAAATAAAGTAACATTATGAGTATAATAAGTCATTAAAAAAATAGCTGATTCTCAATTTGGATTACATCAACGTGTTGACTTCCGATATTACGTACCTAGTAATTGGTGCAAGCAACAACTGCTGCTCCACACCTTTACCGCGTTCTAGCGTCTTCATATAGGGCAGACAGCCCCAACCAAACAATGTATTTATGATGGATTCTTTTACTGCTTCACGTCTGGTCAAGCGTAATCATGCCGGTGTCTGTGAATGATATACAATTTACCGCGGTATATTACTTTGTATGCTGTACATGACGTATAACTTGAATCGATCAGTTGGCGAACTAATGCTTTACCCATATCTATCGATCGCGAGCTCACCACGCACTTGTCGTTCGAGAGCGACTAATTTCGATATAGACAATCAGTTGTGTTCGCGTGTACCGTAACATATCCTAAACACTTGTTACGCCAACACCAATATCATACTAAGGATATATTGCTTCGGCAGCCACGCACTGTCGTTCGAATTCGACTAATTTCGCTGCAGACAATCAGTTGTGCTCACGCGTGCCGTAACATATCCTCAACACGTGTTATGCCAACACCTCCAAGCATATTTGCAGCATCATACTACGGATATATTAATTCGGCGGAGTGTTACCGTCAGAGAATTGCTGTGTCACGCCTTCGAACCTCGCATTTTCCGTTCGAACTCGGTAACTGCGAGTACGATGTCAGATTCAATTGTACAGTGACGAATCGGGATAGCTCGCTTCATCGGGGATCAGTGGACTGACCTTATTTGGTTGAAACACGCTCGGTTTCGGTGGTGCAATAAAGGGAATGAATTGTGACGGATCATACGTGATGCGATCTATAGCCTGCTTTCGGTGAGGTGTAAAGATGAGTGGGAGATTTTGAAGTCTGACTCCAGCCCGACTCGGGTTGCCAAATCAAAGTCCAAAAAACCCGGCTGGCACGTAAAGTCCTGTTATTTCCACATGCTGTGAGGGCAAAATATAGCATAAATCCGACTCCCAAGGCCATTTGGCTACATCCAGTCCGGTGATAGCTCGCTTCACCGGCGATCAGCTGACTGACCTTATTTTGCTCGGTTTCGGTGGTGTAATAATGGGAAATGAATTGTGACAGATCATACGTGATGTAATCTAGTCTAGCTTTGGTGAGGTGTAAAGATGAGTGAGATATTTCGAAATCCGAATCCACCCGCCCCCCGACTCAGGAGGCCAAATTGGGGTTAACCCCGGCTGGTACGTAAAGTCCTGCTACTTGCACACATAGCGAGCGCAAATTAGAGCATAAATCTGACTCTCCAGGACTCTTGACCGTATCGAGCCCGGGCTTCGCTAAAAACCGATGGAATTCGAGGTCTGGAAACTTTCAAGTGACCACCCCCCTTACAGGCACGATAGTTCTACTATCTTTACACGATATGGTGATGACGTTGCATATTCATTTGCGTACAGCGAAACCTTGTATCGACCCATTGGCGGAATTATGTTCAACTATACAGGTGTTATTAGTGCAATCAGGTTTAGCACCACAAGAAGTATATTAACAACGGCCTATCCACCACAAAACGATAATACCTTTACCCTACCAACAAACAAACCAACAAACAAACTTGTCGTTCGAATACTTGTAATTTCAATGTGGTCATATGTACGCAAATCAGCTGTGATCAATCGAGCGTGACACAGTCGATGTCAGTCATCAATCCGCCTGCTTGACAAAACTCGCGTTTTCGGGTTGACAGCAACACAATGCAATACATTTGATGTCCCCATCGACCCTCCTATTTTAATAGGGTTACCATGCGGCCTCATTTAGGGGGAGCATATGTCCTCCATTTTCCAGATATGTTCTCCGTTCGACCAAATGTACTCTCTTTCTGTCAATTTGTCCTTCTTGTTAGCTTAAAATATCCAAAAACCACCACGAGTAACGCAAAATGAGGGTCTAGATTACGAAAGTCGGGTATTTAGTTAGCCAAATCGGAAAAATGACGCTATGATGGCATTGTGCAGGCTATCACGTGGATACGGGGGTCTGTGTAAACACGTATAGGTGAACAGTAAAAGCGACCCAAACTACCGTTACATGAAAAAGATCGAGCGCACTCGACCATGTCGGGGTATACCCACCTTAGTACAGCCAAATGATCCAATGTCGTATCGAGAATAGCCGGGGTGGTGGTATATCATTCTCAAAAGATGTACTTTGGAATGGGTGTGAAATGGACATCGCCCGTTACTCGACTGAAGCAAGTCGCCACTGCAGTCCCTCTCTGTGTATACACAACGTGCTGCGCACTGCAGATCCAGGCGGGACTACGCATTCTGGCGAGGTTATCGAAATAGCTGGAGCGATTTACAAGACGTGCTACATTTACTTCAAGTGGAAGGACAAAATATAGCTTTTGGCGTACTCAAGTAGTTTTAAAGAAATGTCGGTATCGTGAAATCGCTTTTCTATCCCAATTATAAAGGAGTAGGTCCCCATAAAACTGTCGAGCTCAAAGCACGTTGGTAACTGTGATAGGAGACAAAAAGTGACTCGAGTATCTCAGAAATAGTGACTGTATTTCGTTTGCTGACCACGCGCCTGCTTATTCACACCGACTGACTTGCGTAGTAAGCAACTGCGCCCCCGTCATCTTCTTATTGCTCAAATAATCTTACATTGAATATACACGAAATTCATTCTAATTTGTCGGTAGTGTTATCAGCACAAAAGACACAGTTACACAAGTCTCGCAAAAGGTGTTGATACACTACAATCGTTTTATCGCCTCTATTTAATTCACAGATCGATCGCACGAGTGACGTTTCCGCAGACCAATTTTTGGCGTTTGATCAACTCTTGTCTGGTTATGGGGTTTCTAATCACAGGACGATTGAGATTCGGGTGTGTCTTTTCGATACGTTGCGCAAACTCGATACCTTTCGTTCGGATTACGTATTCGCACCGCGGAAACCATTTTGCATGTTCTGTCCAAACCTCGTCTTCCCGGTCCCAACGAAGCCCGCCGCCACAGTAAAAGCATTTCGTTCTGTCCGAATCAATGTAGTAAAACCCCGCTTTTGCTAACTGTTCAACACTAGCCTTAATTTTATTCGGTTCCCAGCCCTTGTCGAAGGTTGCGATTCTTTTTGACAACGACGACATGCGAGGATTTACGGGTTTAAGACAAGGAAATAGTTGCTCAAGACATCGCTTTTCGTCCTCGGAGGGTTCCTGTGGTTCTTGTAGATGTAAAGTGAGACGTCGTATTTTGTCGACAAGCAACTTATCCAAATTGTCTCGTTCGTGCTCGGTTAGCGCCACATTCCCCGAATCTTCGCCACGTGCGAAACAACAATCCGGGTGATACGTCAAGTGTATTTCAGATACATCGTCTGTAGGCCTCCAATTGCGGAGAACGCCGGAGCAGTTGAAGCACTGCGTTCTGTCCAGGTCACCGAGGTAGAATAAACCTTGTTTTGCCAACTCGCCGACCGACCGTGGTATGGGATAGCTGGGCCATTTTTCAAAGGTTTCGCGACGCTTCGACTCCTTTCGCAAGTCGAGATTCCTAACCCGATACTCGTGCTCTTGATCAACGATATTCGCAAAGTTGATGTTGGCGTTTCCAGCGGCTTTAAACTGTCTCAATAAACTTTTGAAATTCGATTTCACAATAGGTATGTTCAACGCGTCTCGTACACAATTCACGTCATGACGCCGTGCACTCGACCCGGTCCATCTTTCGAGGTACACACTGCATCCAAAGCATTTGATTTTGTCTTCAAATCCTAGCCAGTAGTATCCTTCGGACGCTAAATCGGTGCGTGTTGCGTATGATACTTTAGAGAATTTGGCGAACGTAGCGAGTCTGTACAATTCACTGCGGTGTGAACCGGAAGCGATATACACGCGTTTCTGTCCAGGTGGATCAGAGTATCTCTCCATTCACGTTATGCCAAGCTCTTTCATAAACATGTAGTACTAAGACAGAGCTTTTTGTGTCTAAACCTGTCCCATAGGCCAACCGAGGCGGCTCACACAGATATATTCCTAGTTTATCCTTGAGAGCTGTATTACTGGTTAGTTGTACTTTAATGTGTGATTGACAACCATTAGCTGTCGCTATTGCACAATTTACATATGTGTTATACCAGGAGCGGGCAACTTCTGCAGTCCGCGGAGCGTGTATAGCTTAATTAGGTACTCGGCGGTGCGAATTGCGGAATCGATACATTGTTCGACCACCGATCAGCATGTGAGAGGAATAAATCGTATTCAATCAATGTATTTTAACAACAGCAATGTCAGTACAAAGCCGTATCTCGCCGATATTAACGAGGACAAAGTGGAATTGAGAACAGTATTTTTATACAGGCACCGCCATGTCTGCTTCTCCCTCTCACGGTGCAATACTTGAATAAGGTTTCATAGTGGTCTATAAACCCGATACCCTAAATTGACAGAGATATCAATTCATTAAAGTTGTTTTCTAACGACACTACAGGCAACAAAGCGTACCAGTAAACAAACCGAAATGTCACACTGTTGCGTCAATTCCCCGACGACTCAGTATGACACACTCTCGACCAACGAATGTACATTGGGCAACCGAAACAGGTGACCTTGCGTGGTGGGTATTTTAGATAACACCGATACGGCAACTTTATTCTCTCTACTGGCAATGTGATGGAGAGCGGCTTAATTAATCAGACAAAGACTGGAAGCAACAACTAGCAAACACAAATCTAATGGCCACACCGACATTCACAGGTATTCGATAGACCCGATAATATCGAGGTCACTCAACTTCTGTAATGGCACGGGTACGAAGCATTTTGAACGGTGTTGCTCAGTCGCGGTTCTTGGCCTTCCAAGACCTCTGTTAGCATCAGCCTATCTCACTGTTGGAGTGCCAATGTCAAACGTCGTAATCGTGATCACTCGCTCATGTGTAGAATATAGAAATTGACGCCTGTCCTATTTGCATGACCTCATGGCTTTGGTAAACTTACTGAAGCGGAAATTCACTGCCAAGTTGGACATTGATTGATCGTTCTCTTGTCAGCATCGATACTCGCTCGTACGTGCTTTCATGTCTTTGAATGTTTGTTATCATCGAGAGTGGTCATAAATAGACAGGGGGGACAAATTTGATGCAGTGAATGGCCGCTTCAGTAAGTTTACCAAAGCCATGAGGTCATGCAAATAGGACAGGC
>ATSW01004081.1:0-10888 GCA_000444245.1 Botryllus schlosseri
GGGGGCTTAACAAGTTTGAGAACCACTGTTCTAAGGTAAATACTTCCTATTATAACTTTTATGTTTAATTTCTTGCGCGACAGCTCGATCTCAAGGCCCACACATTTTGAGAGGTTTCAACAGCTAAACATCACAGAAATCCTAAACGAGATTGACATAATTCGGATCACGAGTGGGATTTCAGATTGGCCACTACAGTTTTAATTATCTCAGTGATGTGCTTATAAAAACGATTTGCGCGTGTCTTAGGTAGATTCGTTCTCGGTATGCGTAGAATTGGGGTATCTATATTTTATCTACACATAGTAGAAGTGTGTTTGAAGCTAACATGGTTATGATGCTGTCAGCATTGTGTGTCCTGGAACTGAGCCAAAAGTGGAATTAGTAAATCTATGAACAGATCGCTGCTCACCGACTTAAATTTCAATCCGGTTCTAACCGACTTTCATCTCTATAGTTTTGACAAATTGGTTATTGAGGTCGACTAGCCGTTGAAATCTCGCCACTATGTTTCTGACGCGAGTACGATATCATCAAAGCAATGTTTCGTTTGTTTTAAATAACCACATATATTATCTCCATGTACTCACTATATTATCAAATACCAATATTGCGTTTTGGTTTATAATCCCAATTTTATATAGTGCGGCCCGCGAATGGATTTAGATGTTGAATGCGGCCCGCGAGCTCAAAAGTTTGCCCACCCCTGAACTAGGTTGTGCTCAGTAATGTGCAAAAGCAGATAGCAGAGTATTGGTTCCAGTTGCATCGTACTACTAGAGAACGCCACCCAAAGTCACTACAATTTTTGACGGTTTTGTCAACTCTTAGCATTAAAAACTATATTTTGACAAACTTTAACGTTTGTAAAACTCAATCAGCTAAATATTGGATTGCACCTAACCTACAGCAAAATAACTTAGGACATACCAAAAATATTACATGTTTTGAGGCGTGTTGGTCATCACACCATATCAACCAAATAATCCATTTAATGGTTTATGATTCAAAATATGTAGACGATAGGCCGTTTACAACAATGTAAATTTGGCTACAAGGTGTAAAATGTAAAATGAAAAGTTCACAGACGGTGCAACCACTACGACACAGCGACAATGCAGTTTGTAAACGATTTCGACTTTGTAGACAATTTTGACAATTTTTGTCTCACACTCAATGTCAAGAATTAATCGCTCGACTCATCAGTAACACCGAACAAAATCTACATTAGCCATCGTGTAGTACCACGCGAAACCAATCAAGCAACCGAAAGACACGACACTTATCCGCTCGGAACCCGACCGTTAAAAGCCAGCTTTTCGCCACACCGGATCATCTGCGATCAGCATAATGAAAACGAGGGCCAATCCGTCATCGAGTCACGCACCATTTCTGGCGGGAAGATATGATAAGAGATGACGCGGTACCACATAAGAGCTTTGCGGTCTACGGGGGACAAATTTTGGCTTTGGCTGTAAGTATGCATAACCGAAATCGTCCGTACGCGGAATGGGTCGTTTGAGCGTGCTTTTGTTCGAATTTTTTTACCATAACAACGGTCGCAGCGCGTACGGACGGAAGCTGTCGTAAAAATTCCGGCAGTTTGCAAATCAATTCTACAACTAATCGGGTGATTACACCATATCGATTTATGACTTTATAGTCCGCTACCTTGAAGCGGCGAGATAGACCATTGAAATTCACTTCGAAATAGATCAGTGGTTCCTAACGGTATCGGCTTGCGGGCCAGTCAAATTTCAAAACACAAAATTTTCGAACCGGTAATAATCAATCAACCCAAAAATATAATTACGGTAAAAGTAGGTACCATTCAACAGGAATAATTGGAACTTTAATTTAATGAGAGACATGCAGCCGTCTTTTCGATATTACACCGGTCTCGCGTTGTTCTGTTGAAGTTTCGTTTGAAGTCCCGCTAAAACCACCGATTCGGTTTTTACAGCTGGGCTTCATTTGAAAGAATTGAGACTTCGTTGTTTCATAGATTCTGTTAAATGTGGGTACATTGTACATAATGTATATTGCACTGTCTAATTTCGCCAGATTTTGTTTAAAAAGTCATTTTCGCTGTCACATATTACTGGTTGAAAACGAGTTGTAGGGTCCTTTTAAACAGTTCTGTACGACTTTATCAGCATTATGACGTGGAATAGGTCAAAAATGGACCATGAACTGTACATCATGCCGGAAAGCGTTTTAACTTACGTTCTAAATCTCTGAATTTAGTGTTTTATTTCTATAATTAATAGACAAACCTCTTGCTTTTCGCAATTGTGAGTAAAATTGAAATAATAGTACATATCACATTGAGCTTAAGCGATCTCTTCGCACCGATTATTCGAAATTTCATGCTGGGTGACGTCATATTTCGTGATACCATTGTTGATATATAATGTTCTTTCCGATTGTCTACTAGTTACAGACGATTACCCCTGACGAGTGTCAGCCGAAAATATTCGGGTTCATTTCAATATGAATATGCTTTTCAATTGTATATTGAGGTTATGTACCTACAAGAAGTTCTTCAAAACTGAAATATATTTGGCGGACAGGCCGGAAAAGTGACTCGGACCGGCGGTTGAGAACTATTGGTATATTTCACGATTACTAACATATTGAAGACACGAATTCAAGTGGAATTTGTTTAATGATTCATACGTTTCAACATCTATTCTAGTCTCCCCTACAATACGAGGGTTTGGTCTTACAAGTTACCCTCGTTAACTGGTGGTTAACGCTGTATAATTTAGATTCGATTGTAATTCAACGACCCTATTACGGGCAATGGCCGGCTGCATCACGAACAGCAACTTGAAAGGCTGTCGCGTCTGTTCTATCCCCTGGGGTATGATATAAATATTTATACACATTAGGAGGATGTTTAGATGCAGCTAACGCGATTGAGGTGCGACCCGCTTGGAAATATAACCGTGTATTTATGCCGAGCGTATGTGGTTTTGAGAGAACAACTTATTCGTGGGTCGGTGCGGTCAGTGTGGTGGTGTAATACTGGGCATGATCCATACGGCTCTACCAAGTGACAACATACGCAACTGCGCGGTAACGTTGCTAGACAACCACGATTTGTAAGCTTGCGTCGGCTTGCGCCGACAGTCGGGCGTTTCAGATTTTAATAGATGGGAATTTGATTTCCTTACCCATTACCAAGTCCATTATAGCACTAACGTGTGAATAATAATAAGGGGTAGGGGTGGAGATAAACGATTCAATAATATTCATTATTTAACAGCTTTCTAAGCGAGAACCAACCCTTTTCAGCTCATGAAATGGACAATTCTAACTTGAAAGCACGCGAAATAGTAGATGATAAATGTCACAATATTATGACGTCATAAAATCTATTAGAGGTCCACAGCTACAGCAATATATGGTGATCTATTTGTTTTGTCAATACCTGCCCGTCTACGCAATGCACCGCTAAAACATGGGAAATCGGATTATTATGTACCATACGCATCAGTTGAAAGTAGCGAGAAACACTGTCAACACTTCGGACACACGAAACACGCGAAGTCAAGCATTGCGCGCAAAACAGAACATTACGTTTGACTCAAACTTCGGCTATGCGAACAGAAAAGTCTCCTCGAAATAATCACTCCTACATCAATAATACTTTTAATTCGTCAGCGATCTGTTAGCAACAGATATTCGCTTGCCTATTGACAAAGTTCAAACAAACACGACGTAACAAAACGATAACGCCAACAGGAGGCCGGGACCGTTTCAATGCATACTGCCGTTAAAATAGCGATAAAGTGCCTTGACAAGTTCGGGTTATCGGCTAAAATGCGGTGACAGATAGCCAACATCAATGGAAATGCGTTATCTCGGTTTGCAAACAAAAGGCGTCAGGTATCTTGTAGCACGGCGAGATAAACGTATGCGCCACAGTAATTGGTATGTATGGAGGCTGCATGTATTTGACGAAAGTGAAATTAACCTGATTTAAACTTAAATCCTCCAGCATCCCTTACATGCTAATTACAATCCCTATCACGCCGCCTATACGCTCGGCGCTCACATATACATATTACATCAATAACAAGCTAATTGTGAAAATTTGGCTGGACAGTGACAGACAATAATTAAGCCCTTTGTTTTATTGTTGTGGCCGTTTCAATACATGCGTATTCGTGATAATTATCATAAGGTTTTATAAGTATTTATTGATGAAGACATAAAGTTTGGGATTCGCTATCATAAAGCTCGGGCCGAACAAGGGCGCAATATAGTCGCAGATATTCGCAAATTGCACAATAAATGTTGACCGCCTTTTCAGCACCATCGGCCCCGAACAGGGATGGACGGAAATCCAGAAATTGTTGCCGTCTGAGTCAACACATACAACTCATAACAGTTGTTGGGAAAAAATTAGTGTCTGAGATCATCTCTTTCGGTAGATAACACACGACTTTGTAAGAAGTCTCGTACGGTTCTCAAAATCCTGATTTATTGACTTCCTATTCAGAATGTAGCCAGAAAACACACTATACCTTTTATATACATAGGAACGCGAATACATCGACGCGTCAATTTCGAGGTTGAAGTTATTCATTTGGAATACCACGTTCACGCAATCTAAGTATGTATGTTTTAATATGGCAATCACAAATTGGATACCGGTATCAACTGCGTAGTTTTCAAATAGTGAAGCTCGGTTCTAAGCATTACAAGTACAACACAAGTTTCAAATGCTGACTGGCCTCGCGTGGTCAATGGTCAGTTGGTCACTGGTGGTCAGTGATCATCATTGTTTTGCTCAGTTAAATACCAATGGCTATTGAACATAGGACGGTTGTACCTGAGGAAGTTACGAATTTACGGCTTTATGGAACATGATGTTTTAAAATAATTATGCAAATTATCACAAATACGCAACTGAAAGAATCAGAGGCACTAAAAATTGTACATTTTTATGTGCGGATGGCACGTATACAAGTCAGATTGGCAAGCGGGCCGCATTTGTTATGAAACTTCAGGGCGGGCTTATTTGCTATTCCGCTCATGTTAATAACCCTATTCCTATATATACATTTGGAATGAAGTTGAGTGTTTCGTTAACTTGTTGGTGCGCAACAAAACCATAAAACTGGCGTGGGCGAACTGCGGCTCTTTAACACTTTGATTGCGGCTCTTTAATGATTGCCATTTTGCTGGAGACGTTAACAAGATTGTAAATTGTTGCATTCTATCGCGTATTAACAATATGGGTATTGTTTTCGTGTTGTTACTTTCCTTATGGTTTACGTAGCACTTGTAAGATTTAGGGGAAGGTGGGACTATTGGGTTAGAACTTAGCGATTGCGCTCTTGAATCAAGCTCACGTAAACGTTACATCCGCAACAGTGGTGCATCAATCAATGATAAACCATTGTGTTCAGCAATGAACTTGATATATAATTAATCACGGTAGCGCAGGTCAAGAACATATCCGGGCTAACAATGGTGAATACGGCTCTTCCTATTTGTATTTTAACTGCAGAGTTTGGCCAAATCAGCCTGATTTTAAACACCTTACAACCCTGGTGGCTCAGCACTGTATCAACACACAATAATAAACTTCATTCAACAGGTAACATTTCATTGCATTATATTTTTGTGTTGTTGCTTTTTCTGGCGCATGAAGCAGGTCTGCCGACTGCCGACCTCTGCCATAGAACATCGAGATCGAGGTGGTGCGTCGCAAGGGAAAAGGTTGATGACCACGGGTGTATGTATACAGTTTACACTGTACACAGTTCACAAACAGTTCACTTTCTTAAAAAATTGTATCATGATTGATGCATGATGCATGCATTTTGCATGGCAATTGATTGGATATGGCTCGGCTCTGCCCATATTCTATATTTATACTATACATCTCTAAACTGATGATAGCCGGGTTACCAAGCGGGGACATTGAATCAGATATTGGCAATTTGTAATTGAACCGATTCAATATGTCGAAGTCAAATCATAGACGCCTCATGAATCGAAGATTTTTACCAGATAGTCGCAACTCGCAACTAGGGCTGGGCACAATGATTCGAGTACTCGAATCTGAATCGAGTATTAATTTTCATGATTCGAGTCGAGTAGTAAAAGAAGATTTTTTCGAGTACTTAAATTATACGCTCCTCGCAACTGAAAGTTAATTTATTTCCGAGAATTATAGTTTGGATACTATTTTCCACTGAAACCTTGATTGGCCGTCTCGCAGCATACCAGACATAGTACAAATCTACGAACGTTACAGGAAATAACACATTGCCGAAGTCATGATCATCTAACAACATTGTCAACAAGCGCAATGAAATCGGTATGGTCGAAAAAATACCAAGGTATCTTTAATGTGAAGGATAACAGGCATTATGGTCTTCGTGGTGCCATAAAAGGTGCAAATTTGAACTTCGACATAATACATTCGGTTGTGACGTCATAATGAGTGATACTCGAATACTCGACTCGACTCGAAGCGTAATACATGATTCAGAATCGAATCACTAAGGTACTTGATTTTGCCCAGCCCTACTCGCAACCACATACTCCGTGCCCACCATGTCGACAGCATTCCTATAGTCCGGAGACCATAATGATCACACGTTAATCGAATTAAATACAGCTTTCAGGCCGTAAAACAATAATTAACGCACCCACTCGCTACATCGGCATATTGTCATCGCGAGAGTTAAATATGGGATGAAATTGGATAATTACCGTTTCAAATGCGCTGCCGTAACGCCACAGGCTGAGGTTCATTCACGGCTGAACGGACGAACGAACTGCATACCGGATAACGGATTCAACCGTGTCCGAAAGGTGACTATGACATATTCAAACGGACAAGGGGGAAGATAAACAATATATAACAGCACGAGAAGTGTTGTGGACATTGATGAGACTGGGGCAGAGTAAAAATCGTCACGCCATGCTTATAAGGCAGCAATGTCTCTCGCGGGTACGAACTAGAGAATCAGAGTGATTCGATTCGAATGGAATATTCGAGTATTGCTCATGATGACGTCATAAANGCGTGTATTATATGGAAGGTTCAATATANGAACCGTTTACGGACCGCNAAGAAAATTAAAACCAATTCTATACCACATAAAGACGATNTGGTACTTATACGACCACGACCATGTCTATTTCATTGCAGATTGCAGATTGCTCCTAAATGCAGACGTATGGTAACCCTGCATTAATGTCATTTCCACTAACGTGCGTGNATTTGTAGTNCATTTTTGTACGCTGTGATACCAGCGTGTACTCAAAGGTCNCAATCGACNTCTTACTTGCGAGTTACTATCNAGNAAGATATNTACNAAATTGACTANCGAAGGGCTCATGGCGGGAAAATACTCAGANTTNATGACGTCATATAACACGATATTCTAATGTCCGAATTTTAAAACAGTTGAAGGCCTTCGCATCTCGCTGCTCAGCCATTATCACATCCGGCATCTAGCGCGGATTCTGTTATCGCTTCGCACATCCCATTGAGAGGTGTCGACAAATTTTCCAAAAGCATCGCAATTACCGAGATGTCGAACAGCTGACAATATCGTTACAGAGTAATTAGTGGTTGTAGCGGTGGAAAGCACTCAAATTACAACTGTCATTTCGTGAACGAGAAAACAGGATGGCGTTCTAACGGCCGGCGTGTGCGTAATAACTATATCGATTGAATGTGATTTGTGCATTAATTGTACCAGGCCAAAAGAACTTGTTTGAGGCACAAAATCCGGTATGCTTGCACATGCACACTGCGGCTATTTAATTATGGATTTTGTGTAATTCCTAATTACGCATACCCCACAACACAAACGCAGTCTACTGCTCTGTAAACAACAGTGCGGCAAAAGCTCATTAACACATTTTAGATCTAGGGCAAGACGTCTCTAATCCCGTATGCATATACACTTATACAGTATACACCGCAGTACATGATAAAACCTTAAGTCACAATCATGGCCGACTATGCTCAGGTTCACAACCGGTTTTCAATATTAAGAAATATATACGCTGTTTAGTTTTGGTACGCCAGATAGGCGCATCCTAGCGAGTCGCATGCAATATTACATCACATAGAGGTCGTTAGGATACAATCATAACAGTGGAACTACAAATCGATTCACTGTGTATTAACCCATTTCGAGATTAGCATAATATAACAAAGGATCAATCATTGCAAAAGCAACAACGTACGTGAGCGAACGATAAGTCATTGTTCAGTTCAACAATGTTCACACGACAAAACATGTCCACGAGGCTAATAAGAAACGTATTAGCCTACTAACCAAATCCCAACGATCCACAAGATAAGCAGAGGATCAACGAAGACAGGAATATTGTCCTCATCGCCCCTTCCTTGTGTGTCCGTGCCTTCCGCGATTGAAAACCGGTTCGGGATGTATAGAGTATTTCCACTTGTGTTATCGGAGAATTTACGTATGCAGTATCATGTTACGCAGTAACAACATTTACGGATGACGCAGTATAATACTAAAAATCTGAAACAATAACATATGTCGCGTTATATCTCCCATTCGACATACCAGCGACAGCGATGTTATTCCGTGTAGCGATAATAATAGCGTATGAGGTCTAAGCCAGCGGGCTCATTACCTCTGCTTGACTTGTAGCGCGCGATTTTCCCAGGGGGAACCGCGTTGAAGCTTATATCAATTTCTACTCCAACGACGCGAGGTAGGTCTTGAAAACGGTCAAATTTCGCAGAAAGAATGAATCTACATCGCAATTTCGGGTCGCTTCACTCGCTACAGTCGCTACAGCGAAAATAAGGGCACACAACACACGACCCAATGCCTCCACACTTGCAAGCATGCAATTTGTGGCCCGCCAAGGAGTGCCGCATTCAAATTGTGTGTGGTTAGCGAAATGGGTTTGTATCCTAGATAGTCTGATACGTTTGAGCTAAGAGATGGGCTTAAAACATTACAGTATGCATATTGCAT
Organism: Botryllus schlosseri; assembly: GCA_000444245.1. Lineage (NCBI taxonomy): Eukaryota > Metazoa > Chordata > Ascidiacea > Stolidobranchia > Styelidae > Botryllus > Botryllus schlosseri. Next base: position 9,000 of record ATSW01004081.1, read on the forward strand.
ATGCATAGTTTCCACATGAATATCTTTGCCTAAATATATTCATTACCCCGAAGAAATATGTCACGCTTCGCGAGAATTCCATTTAGCCTTCGCGATTATTTCATGTAGTGCCATCTCGAACTAAGTCTCGCCATCACTATTACTGATTCATAGTGAAATTATAGGCCTTGCAACTAGAAAACTGATATGTGACCCACGGTTTCATTTCGATACTTGCATGCCGTAAATGAAGTAAATCCATTCCGTTTTTCAATAACGTTTCACGTCCCTGTTGCGGATCGTAACTATTTAATGCAGGTTAATCCCAGAACACTGATACTACTACATACGCCAGGCAAATCTTAGTGCTGATACGACAAATGAACTTTTGCTTATGGCACAGTTGACACTGATAACTAAAATCCCTGAAAAATCACGATGTACCCTAACTATTTAAGCAAATTACTATTTATTAGTAAAAGGCATACACCATGAATTTATCCCGTCAAGGGAGATTGAAACTATGAAGGGAATGAGAACAGGTGTCATAAAATACTCTTAGAATCAGTATCCATTGAAAAGTACTATATTCTCTTATGAATATTTGCTACCATAGGCTATATAATAGCCTAATTTCCGATTGACAATAAGGTCAAAAAAGTTTCTGCATGCTACGCGATTATCTGCGCTCTGCTCATGCTTATTGCATAGCAATGGTGTACGGATAAATAAAAGTGGGATCATCAAATTTGGATTTATCAGATTAAGGAATTAATGGACAAAACGATCGATTCATCGCACTGATGCAAAACTGATTTACACTGGCCAATCTATACTACAACTGTAGAAAACCATGTTCAAAGTACATTATACAATTAACATCTTCCAAAGCCAACGTGCCCTGCTAGTTCTAGGCCTGATTGGAATCGCTGGCCTGATATATCAGGTGAGCAGCGATGATTTTCCAAGTTGAAGTAATTTAATAAAAAATAATTAAAAAAATAAAACATAGTGTGAGCACAGGACACCGATTCCATACAGGGTTCTAGGTGAAATCGGCTGATAGCAACTATACAACATAGCCTGTGTCACCGTAGCAGATACGGTATAGCGCGTAACTGATCGATTTTTCTATAAAATAGCTACCAATGAATTTACCAAGGTCCGGCATGTGGCTTCACACCCGAATATTTCTACCTAAAGTTTGACGGGTGCAGTGTCATGTCACAAAATATCATGGTTGTTGAAAGTTGGCAGTACTACCCATTAAAGTTAGTATAGAGCACCCCGAAAACCACCAGAAGCTCCTTATCTCTCTGCATCGTTCGCCTATAATGAAAGTAGGTATGCAGTATGTTTTGAGGTGATGCCCAGCGGATGGAAACACGATAATCAGTTTGTAAGTGGTACAAATCTGTTTGTATTACACATAGGACACAAGTCTTTTATCGGGTAAAGGGTTATTAGGTAATCGCTGTATCTTTGCCCTGGGGCATTAGCGCCGAGCAGAACCATCAATCATATGAGTGCTTCTAATGACTCCCGGTATTCACATTCGGGTACAAAGCCAGTAACCGCAATCTGCAACGTATATCGGTACACGCTAGAGATACAACTGACTCAGATTACTCGAGAAATATCTTTGGATAAGCCCTGAAGGCAAGTGAGCGCTAGAATGACATCTGCACCGCATGCATTTCGCTCTGGTATATCCAACACCACCTGTGACTTACGCCGATGGCTGAAAAGATAGCGGGACGCGGGAAAGTCAATAAAAATATCTACTAAATCTGGTATCCAATATCCCACTGACTTTATCATGGACATGAAATCACGCGATAGTGTACAAGAGATTTATGAATGTTTCCAACACAAGTGTAACTGGGAAATGGGAATAGCCAGTGCTGAGA
>ATSW01004083.1:0-14317 GCA_000444245.1 Botryllus schlosseri
ATTTCAAAGTGATAACATTTTGTGTGACAGACAGATTAATTAACCTTTTTCCTTGAATTTAATAAATAATACAAAGTTAAATCCAACACATTTGCTGCCGTCTGTGTTATCAGCCAAAACAGATGATTGAATACGAAGCCAAATTCACATAGTACAGTGCAACACCCATTCACCTATGTGAGAATATAAGCGCATGATTATATTCATTGACTCAATCATACAAGAGGCCTGATAATGTTGAACACTTCGCAATGTAAATAAACACCATTTACTTATTGATGACTCGAAATTATCTTATTAAATTCTGCCTGAGTCACGAGTCAATCCGCACTTCTCGAAGCGCCGAGTCAAGACAAGTCACCCTCGCAAAGTGGCCCGAGTCAAGTCAAGCCACACTGGCTCCAACACGCATGTAACTGCCAGTCCAGAATTATCTACCACAATTTAATTTTAATGTATAAGCAACACTACTCGATCTAGACCACCCAAGGGGGTTAGTCAAGATATACTGCATGTAGGCTACATCACCCTACTACTAGTTCAACACAATGCTACCCGCAAGGTCATTGAATGATTGATTAATCTCGACAGATCACATCGGCGCATTGTCAAGAATTTGGACGCATACCAGGTTCAGGCACAAGATACCGGAAGGGTCAGTTTGATCGTCGCCCCATTACGCCAAGTCAAATCTATACACATACATGATTGTTCAGTATTTCGCATTTAAGTGTTCCATTCCGTATAATCATGATTAACATCCCTGATTTTCTTTGTCTTCCTCCGGTGGAATCACCAAGAAAATCGTTTTTCTTCGTTCCTCTTTTTCCCACACAAATTCTGGGTCATAAGTCCAGTTCATTTGTTCGTTAGTTTTCCAAATCTCCATAATTTTTGATCGCGTTCTGTACAAACTTTTTGGCACCACGAACCCAGTATGGTACGATATGTATCCACGCAGGAGTTCGTATATCATCACTCGTTCCTGCCCCTTCATACCCTCAATTTCCTACAGGATATATCTGATGTCATCCATCAAGTCCTTTTTATTATCTTTAGCAATTGCCAGACGACTTAGACGCTGTCTGTTTTTCAGCGCTCTCTTTATTATCGTAGCCGTATTTTTGAAAATCTGTTCACGACAGTTGTCTTTTTCCATTTGCAGGGCATCCAATTCATTATATATTCTAGTTAACTCATGCGCATATTCTCCAACCATTTGGTTAGTGATCTCTATGTAATCCATTTTGGTTTTACAGTTGTACAATTACACAATCTTAATACAAGAAAAATAGCAGTCAGCCCACAAACAAAGTTCCGCTGTGCTATACAGGAAAAACGACTTTCTCTAATTGGTGCAAGTTCACATTGATTTTCAATACTATTAGGTCTCAAAACTAGGGACCTACAAACACCTCTCAAAAAAACACACTGTGCCCTAGGGTCAATAATTCAGTGGCTCAGCTTCTCCGGCCTGGTTTTCTAGAAGGATTTGGCCAATTACACACATCATAGGCGGCGACCTAAAACTAAGTGCGTTGAGTAGTTGTTATTAAAAGATGGTGGACTGCTCTGCTTAGTACAGACTTGGATGCAACATAGTGCAACCTATAAGTACTATTTCCAAAAAGACTAATAACCGCTGGTACATACATATCAGAGGTTCACGAAGCGTGCAATGAGTACTGTTAGCCTCTTATAGAATCAAGGCACCTTACTAGCAGACTATATCACTTTATCACTGTCTAGACAAGGTAATTCAACTCATTTGTGATACAATAAGCGCCCGATCATTCAATAATGGATTGTTCCTCACAGGTTATACAATTCAGAACGTACACAAGGCGCCGCGATCCAGCCACTCATCGACTCACATCTCCGAAATCAAGTCAAGACAAACCAAACCAGAGAAGAGGTGACTTAAATAAACCGAGTCAAACCCTGACTCAAAGTCCTATTATCTGGCTATTTATCCCACAGTATTCAATCTGTACACAAGGTTAATTCATTCGGGACATTATTCAGACATTGCCCAGTGCAACTAATCTGGACCAACACTGATTGCACTATGATTTCCAGACCCAAAAATGACCCACTTTATTTCAACTTTCAAATTTCAAACCTCAGGTGAGTTCTGGTCTCATTTACATCAAGCATTCCTGTTTCAAGGGAGCCAAACTTTAATACTGATCGCAAATATCATCCCAATTCATACGGTGGGCCAACGTGCAAAATGTTTTGAGGCACCATCGCATCAATATCAACACCTGCTCCTTCTACAGGTGCAGGGCGTAAAGTCAATTCTCTTATCTTGACAGTCCGTCCGTGATCTACAATGGAATGACCTACTACTCCCAGATCGTGTTGACATCCCCACTCCTCGACCCCCTCATGCATGTTGCAGCTATTGAGTGTTTTGTAGCAATTCTTCGAAACTCTTATATCCGTCGCCTTAATAACCACGCCTCGAATTAGTTCGTAAATCATTATGCGCCTCCCTGCATCATATGGATCACTACTTCTTAGCTCCAAAATATCGTCCAATATATTGCACATTATATTCAATGTTCTCTGGGATATTTCATCGTACAATGACACTCTCGTCAAGAGGCCATCGTCCCGTCTCTTACACCAATCATTTCTGTCTGAAATTATATCCCACACAGCTCTTTTAAAATTCATCCTTTCTTCGCGTGTTTCATAGGTTCCTAAATCCCAACTGTCCAAGGAGTAATAAATGCTCCGTAGATTGTCCCAGTTCGTGGATTCATGTCTAGGAATTAAATCCACTGTTCCGAGTTCCCTCATTTTAGCACCACAATTATTTAATTACACAATCTATACAAGGATTCTAGCCAGGTGATATAGAGCTCCATTTTACTATACGGGTAAAAATTACCTTATCTAATTACACCCAATATCGGCATGAATTCAAGTCATTTGTATATTGATTTTACAGATCAAATCATAGCAAAAGAGTCCTATCGGCACTTCCAGCTACTCAGCAGCCAACACAAATCTACCCCCTGCTACGATGCACCGGCTGACACAAGAAAGAATTCAGAAACCGCGCGAATTTGAATTCGGTCAAAGATTACGGTATAAGCATGGTTCGTCGTAAAGTTCTCCGCAACTAATGTTATATCCAAACGGTCAATGTTGAGCGCAGAATGGCGAACAAACGACCGATGTTAGGTGAGTGAGTTTGCTGTCAACATTCACGCTGGAGACAGTGGTAATAGGTACTTCCACTAGTTCGGAGTACTCAAGTCAGTCCCATCTACTTCTACTGCCTGATCAAACAGGCGAGTATTCGAACTACTTTTTAACTATCAACATGCTCGGGTAGAATTTTGTGATGTCCAGGACCACTGTGGTTACCCACACCGGGTCAACTTCTGTTTCGCAACCGCCGACCGGTAGCCTGAAGACCACCCCTTCTGTAGTTACTCTGGTATGACTCGAACTCGCAACACATTGGTGATGCAGTTCCGAGGTAATCCTACCCACAATCAAGCAGAAATTCGCAGGTAGTACTTCAACAGCTCTCAGCCTATCCAAGTAACAATGCTGCCATTATGACCACCTTTGGACTGTAGAGATCGTTGGGCAATAATCAGTCTTCCTTTTACAGAAACCGCACTGAACATCATAGCATTCCCACAAGGACCAGCTATCACTCAGGCCGAGCGGCAGGAATACCGCTCATTCGGCAAGGTAAACTCATATCCGTAACCCGTTATGTAACAATTATTCAAAAATTATTTATTATGACCATGGCGCTGCGATTTCGCGGCGAACTCGACATCCATCATAGATCAAGGCGCATGTCCCAAATTTCAGACAATCAAGATCAACATTTCATTGTAATTTTGAATAACAGCAAAGTTATCAAACTACTAGGATTCAATTTACGCGGCTATAAACTGGCAAGAGTAAATTAAATTATTATTAGCAAGACTTCAATAGGGAACTGAGCAGTCGAATCCGAACTTGATTGCTGACTTGACCCGGTCACAACCCCGAATGATGAGTGCTCATTCTTGCAAAAGTGGAAACGCCAAATTGAAACTATCCTGTGTAGTTTACAAGGATTTGACCCAACTTATTATCAATTGAGTATCCTGTGCCCCTCACAACACATGTGCTGGACTAGCGAGTAGAATATGTCAACCTATATCGTAGCAATTTGCCAATTCCATTGTACGTGAACACATGCTGTTACTTGCTATTTTATCAGCTGACCAGCCCGCGAGCGATTGGAAAGCCTGAATCCGGCCCGGGACGCAATTTGAGTCCGACACCACTGCCTCAAACCTCCAACTCATGGTATGTATTGTTTTGACCGTATCATTGTGTACCCAGATCTCGCGAAACCCCCATCAGTGCGCGTCACGTGCTGTCCTATCTACTGATACAACTTGGAACGTATGTAACTACTTGGAATGTATATTAGCCATAACATGAAGTAATTTGGATAGTGTTCAATGTACATGAGTACTCTAAGTTAATAAGTTCTCACAAAAACAAAGTTCAGTCTTTACGCCTTCAAGAAGTTGCTGGGGCTGCACAAAGTTGTTATGAGATCCCATACTAGTCCATCTGAGCAAGTAAATGCCACATAGGTGGCGCAGAAATGGCGGGAAAACTAAAGATATTCAAGCACTCGTGGCTTCAATTATTAGTCACTTGTGATATTATTTCCACTTGAAAAATAACAGTACTGTTTATTCAGCCAACTGCCATAGGTAATATACCGTTAATCCATGTTCTAATTGCTCTATCGCTCAGTTTTAACTGAACGCCAAGGACCATGGTACAGGGTCGCACAGATTCCAGGATCCACTCCATATATCTTGCTAGTCTAGTTCCGAAACCCGTTATCATTCCATACCAAACTAGTTCTTACAGATACTAATTTAAAAGTAAACTTTATTTGCCCGTTCTCAAAGCAAATTTTCTCTCAATTTTTGCAGGAACAAAATCACAGTAAAGATTCTCGGTCACCCCTTCTGATGTTACGACAAGGATCCCAAGACCGGGTCTCAGGCTCAAGTACTAAAGGAATAGTTCTAAAGCGGCCAGGGTATGTTATGGTACGAATGCGCCGCTCAGATGCAAAGATGTACTGCTCGTCAACAATGTTTGCATATGCTGTACGTGACTGTCTTGATATCAACAGGTTAGGGACCCCTACATTTGAGTATTACTTGTCATGTTGTGTTCTCATTCAGGTAAGTGTGAGACTGGGTGGACTCACTTTAGTGACAATATTTGGAATAGTTACGATCCCAACCTTTTGTCGCTAAGAATTGCACAATTCAGTGACTTCGAGCACCCGGAAAATTACCGCACAATCATCGGTTCAAATGGTAAAAGACAATCCATTTTATCTGCCTGCGCTGGGGTCAAACCCTATGAGTCACTATACATCTTAACTGAGGTCTGGTTTACTATTCTAGTTTATTTGGCTATACCATTGAAAAGTAGTACTTGAAAAGTAGTTTTTAGGCACTACATATAGGTTTTTCAGACCTGTAGTAGATCTTTTGAAATCAAGACTAAGCAATTGGCGCGAGCCGCTGTAGTAGTTTTTGAAAAGTAGTTTTTAGACTACTTGAATCCGCGTATCTCATACAAAACATGCCAAATTTCAACCAGGAGCCTACTCGGTTCCCCATTTTGTCGAATTCCGCACTATGACATGAGGTCACTACATTCTCCCACTAGATGAAGGGTCAATTGGTCACATACCATATTTATCTATCAACACAGAGGACTGCAACGAATGGATGAGGCTTCCACACCGAAGAAACAACGCCGCTTTCATAGCAAAGCACCAGCACATGGAAGTTATAACCCAAGTCACCTCAACGATTCCCTTGGTACTTATAATTTTCTGGTGTTTTAACATATAATTCAATCCATATTCAAAGATAATACCAAGTTCAGTGATTCCCCATTTAATCGCTGCCTGTTTTTTCCCAGGAGTGCGACCGAGACTTGATCAAAGAAATGGAATCACAAGGAAACGCGATCAAGGCATAATCCGAACACTTCCAGACTATTTCTGAAGTTACGTTTCTGAATTTATATGAAGCGCCTGTTGTTCAACGAAATGAGTAAATGTCGTATATCGCTGGCCCGACTTGCAAGAACGGGTCTCTTCGGTGTCTAGACTTTCTGATATAAAGCATTAGTTGGCATGGTCAGAACTTATTTTTTAGCCAACATAATTCATGGGTTGCGGCCAGACCACTCCAGCATTCAGCTGACCCAGCAAGTTCACATCCTGTGGGGTCCATTTTTGACAACGATAATTAATTTAGGAAATTACGTCGCGGGTCATTCATAACCTTCCCGCGGACACGGGTTGGCTGGTCCTGATCTAGCTCAATCAGTGCTGTGCAAATATTTTCAGGTTAATCAATTGTGAACTAGCGGGACGGAAACTTGGCCCATATTGCAAGTCGTACTATATTTACAAATTAAAATCCGTAAATTACATCCTCAATGCAGGCCATTGCAATTCAAGCCCTTTCTCTCCTCCCCCATCCAGCACAAACTTTAATGGTGGGCTCAGCAAATTTCGGTCTAAAAGCGCAGAGTCGCAATGCCTCGAACCAAGTCAAATGACCCTTACAGCAGGGGTCAGTATCCTTTTGCTAGCCGCGGGCCAAATTTCAGGTGTATAATTTTCTGGCGGGCCGTGATACTTTTTTTGGTAATATATTTCGCGCTCACTTCGGTATATTCGCCCGCACTGCTGCAGCTTCGATCATACGAATCAGAAGACACGTGTATTCACACTTCTACAACATAGGATTATTGTGACAGTCGGCGCAGCTTGCTCTGTGACAGGTTTTCAACTTCTGGTAACAATTAAATCAGATGAACCTAGAATCAGATTCTATTCAAAATGGACGTCAGAAATACGTGATCTTAGTTTGCACCTCGTGAATTCCATTGTTCGCAACTATTGTTCATATGCATACGTGCTTTCAAAATTTGATGCAATTTCTTTTGCATTGCTGGTTAAGCTGGGATAAAGACCAATTTCGAGAACGTATTCTCTGTCAAAATCATGCAGCGATATGCTCTTTGCATAAATTTTGACTTTCAATTCAACTGCATCTCATTTCAGAAAGGCCCATTTGAAATTTGCAGGCAGTGGTATCGGCGTCCGTATTAAACAAAGTACTGAATAGTCAGAATTCATTTTGTAGAGTAAGAATGTCGAAAACGCGGGTGAGTATTCAGCAGTTAAATTTCGCACCACAGTACCTTCTCCAGCATAGGAAAGTGAGCACAATTTTCTTTGTACCGTCGACATTTCCAGAGTTACAGATTTGTTTTAAATGTGCCCCGACCTCCCACGCGTTTAGTTGTTCTCCCCCTGGAGTTGTAAATTAAACTTGTTCAGATGTGGCGTTAAATATACCAGGAAAGCAAGAGGGGATACCCATTTTCGATTGCGGGACTATGCGCCGGGGATATTTGTGTTTTCGAGGAAAGTTGCTATTCCATTTCTCAGTTCATACACTCGTGTAGGCATAACGCATTTGATTTAGACGATGTACGTTACTATTATAGCCTACCGTGGCAAAGTCGCATTTTTGCTATAATTATTTGCTATGTCGCGGGTCAGTCCGAAATGGATGAATTATTCGGCGCTTGGACACCTTATTACCGAAGGCTTTGACCATGCCTGGGTTTCATAGCCGACGACGCAGGGAACTTTACCTCATAATGGCAAATGTAGTTCGGCTCAATTCGATACTTTGGGTGTTCTTTCTTTTTTACAAAGCGGTAACCTTATTAAAGAAAGCCACCGAGCGGCCTGTTGTGCAAGCGTGTAGGAAGTTCCTACTTTTGATACAAAGATTTACCAAAAGGTGACCGACTAGTGGTTTTGGTATACTGCGCCGGGACTGATATTTTAGTTCCCACATCTCAACAGAGGCGGCCAGACTAGTCAATTTCTGGCCGGTCTCGCAAACTCGTAATCTGTGCAATTGTTACTAATTTTACAAACTACCTCACCGTCACTCAAAACTTCCTTACTAGCCACGAATTGGCCGGTATTATGCCTATACACCCTCGTGGGCTTTTACGGTTCATTTTGAACCAAGGACGTTACGCTTCCTAGATTTTGCCCTACCTATTCTAATTCCGTCCCTACAAAGATTTTTCATGCCTTAGCCTAGACCCGGACCGATGTGTGCCATGACTCGTGCAATGGGCCATGCAATGCCTCGGAGAGATCTACGGCACATGAAGCAACTTCGACATAAGGTGGAGTTGCCATCGATACGGGTGCTGGATCTTGGGCCCAAGATTACTAAGGAGTAATCATCTAAAAATGGACCTATCCCACCCTAACTACAATCTATCTAATCACTACTGAAACAAGTCCGCGATGGATGCTCTGATTTAGGGGCTAAATCCCAGCTGGAGGGATGCCAGCCTAGACAAAAGTGTGACAAAAATATGTTATTCAACCTTCGCTTATTTTTCCGATTTGAAACTGTACGATCTATCATCGTAATTATCACGTAGTGTGATTTTTTTCTTAACCGGCGGCGTCCCTGTGTGTCGGATTTATCGCAACAATTCTAGGCCCGATTCCGCCTCTCCTCATACCTAATACGTCTCTAGTATAGGTAATAATATTCGACGGTAAACGACCCTCGTTTCAGGGTACCTGTCAGAGGAAAATATTTGAAAGAGCCATTGAAAATTTTCAACTAGCATGCACCTAAATCAGATACCTCCCCACACTTACGGCAGCCGTCAAGGCTCCAAGGCCTATTTTACCAAGTCAATTATTTTATATTTTCACGCCCTCCTATTCTATCCAGAGGTTCTAATTCGCCCGCTCTCCCAAGCCTTGGGTTTGCCGCGGGCCGCGGCATTATCAATAGGGATATTAAATATAGTAATTCCAAGTGGCCCCCATTCGACGGTTTTTCACAAACGAGAATCCCACAACTGCCAAAAAAATCCAAATTACTTATGATAGTATTTTACGTTGGACATGAAAAAAAAACAGACATTCCATGAGGATCGCCTTAAGCCAACCGTAATTTGTAATATTGTGAGTTATATTACGGCGAATTTCGCCAGGATTTCCACAGCAACTTTTAGAGCGAACTTCAACCTTATTTATTTGAAAGGTACGTGGCCTTTAAATATTCTGTTCAACACTTGAAATGTCCAAATTTCGCCGCGGCTCGTCCGAAACATAGGCATGGGTGCAGCGGCCTGCAGGCTGTCCCCGAACTTTTACCGTAAGCCGCCCACATCTGTGAGCACAGGGGCTCAGATTCACACTGAAAGGACCAACACGATTTAGGGCAATCAACATGGTAACCAAAGAAGGTACATGCCGAGATTTTACAATCGGGAGCATATTTGGCGTGGTGCACTGACAAAACGATTTAATGCGCACTACTTCAAGCGCGTAGACAGCCGATCAAGGCTCCGACCTTCCACGTCTGCAACTATGTTTAGCTACCGCTACATGGGACACGCAATATTTATAAGGTACTCAACTCAGTGCTGTGATCTTTGCCATAGCCTCTGTGCAAGGATGCTGGCCCCGTGCGCGCGCAACTGTCGTCTCTTTCTAATCTTCATTTCTTCTGCTTCTTTTCGAGTCCAGGGTTGGACTGAATTGGGCTGTGTTGTGCGGCCGATTATATGGGTTTCTTACTCAAAAGATAAACCAGAGCTTCCTTTCCTTAACAGCTGGAAACTAATTTCGGCCCCAACTCGGGGCGAGTCATTTCTTTCTATTCTTTTTATGAGTAATTATTCGTGTTCCAGCTGGTGGCAATAGGCCAATTGTTTTCTGGCTACAAATCTTTTAAATATCCTGTCGGCGTGCCCATTTTTCGTCCGCCTTCGGTTTTATCAATGACCACGAGCCATGACTCGCGCGCAACTCGAGGCCCGCAGTTCCGTTCTAGCAGCGCCATTTTGAATGAAAATTTCAGGCGCCATTTTGATCTCGCAATCAATCGCGTTGTAGTTGAACATTACAGCATCTCGCATGCGCTAATTCACGCTAGTATTTTATACCTTGTACGGCTTACGCCTCGCTGGCCCATTTTTGGCCGAATCGCCGACTCCGAAGACCACATATAGCCTCTCTTTCTATAAAAAGGGCCCCTACCACTAACCTAACCCGTTAGGCCGCAGGCGGGCGCTGTTGTTTCATTTTGCGCACACAAAGTTCAACCGAGCTTTTCGCAGCCTGGGTTGTGGTACGGATAACACATGTCTTAACAATTGTCCTTTTTATGTTATTTTGAGGCATAGCAAGCTCGTGGATCTTTAACCACGGCTGGGCTCTTTTTTACACTATTCTCAGGGTATCACTGAAACGAGCGCTTATTCGTAAATCATCTCATTTGAGATTTTTCGCCATCTCCACCAACGGCGCACAAGGTCCACGTCAAACACTATGTCGCAATGCTAAGATCATAATACTTGCATGCGGCCAAAATTTATGAAATATCCCTGTCTTCATAGTCGAAGAGTGTCGCCTAACAGTCCACATTTTCTGGTTATTGGGGTAAGGAGTGTATTTCTTTCGGATTACCTCAAGGGATTAAATAAATGCAAAATTATTCTCTATAAAATTATGCTGGGTGCGTGTGTTTATTTTATCTCAGTTACCTTAGATCGATAGGCTTCGAGTTCCCTGGTCAGGAAGTAGTCGTTTCGCGCGAGTTTCGTTATGTAGCAACCATATGGCAGGCAGCATCGTTTCTGTCACGACCCTATTTCCCCAGAATTGCAAATCCCGGTGGTTTGAAATTCGACCCGTGAAGCCGCCTAGAAACAGTACGCTCCGCTATTCTACTTGAATTCAAACTACTTAAACAAACGCAGGACCCGCGCGACAGCCAATCCCACACCCAGACCCGGACCATTAGAAAATTTTCAGCTTTTCCGAATTAGATTAGAATTAGAATTAGAGCTTCTTAGTTCGCAGAAACTTGGAAATTGAATGAAATGGTATATGGGAAATGAATACAGCAAAATGCAGTTCACCAAATCACAGTGCGCGGTGCAAAAGACCGTGAGGCGATAATCGCCACGTATGTTTTATTTAACAAACAACAACAACAACAACAACAGTGCATTCCCATAAAGATGAGAAGGGTTACCTTCTGTGCACCAAGCATGGCTTGATTTTTACCATACTTTATTGAAATATTACTTCTTGTATGGTAACCGTGGGCATCGCCCATGTTAGTCAGAATGGTGACGTGCTAACGTAAGGTTTTAGAAACGAGAATGTTGTTCGAAGGCTACAAGCTACTCTAGCAGGCTATTGTTCGTCATAATATCTACTATGACTGCACGGTGTAAGTAAGGCGATGGCGGCTTGGCACTGGATTTCCCTACGCAAGAGGGATAGTCTTTTTAACTCCCTGCAATAGTGCAATATGCCTCGGACAAGGAGGCATTTTCAGGAAAACAATAATTAGATTAGAACTAGAATTAGAGAATACGGAAATTTCACAAATTAGATTAAAATTAGATTTCTGGCAATTCGCTCTAATTTAGTGCAATTAGACAACTAGAATTATCTAGTTGTCCAAGTCTGCCCACGCCGAGTATTCCGACGATAGGACATAGCAATGTCGAAGGTTTTAGTCAACCAGCGACGGTTGTTTTGGCAGTGGTTTTATCGCCTCCGATCTTGTTGGCACCTCGGACTTTCCCTAGCTGTATGTCGGACAAAATTTAATGCCTTCATGTGTCCCAGCGTGGGACGGGTTAGTTCCGCAAGACCTTTGCCACATAGGTACGTACCCGATCGCTGCACACCCCCACGTTAGAACATCTCCTATGTACGGGTGAAATCTGAATACCTATATTCTCGCGCGTTGCTTTAAACACATGCAGCATCAAATGCCGACGGCGTTGATCACCTGAATTTAGCGCGAGTCTAGAATCCCGAACAATCGTTGATTCTCCTGAGGTGAATTTATTGGGCTAATTTCAACAGCAATTCCCAAAGTTCGTGTATTCCCGTATGTATTGAGATAAAGCGCAACTCCAGGTCAGTTTACCTCGGTAAATTAAAAGTCGCCCAAACACCATCATGTTAACTCTGCAGTAACGATAACTCGTCGCATCCCATTCAAGTCACCATATGGCCTCTATTATGAAATTTGAATCCCTATAACTTCCTGAATTTGCCTCGCACGTCAACAAGCTTTTAACGGATATTCATTCTATTGGGCCAGATTTAAAGATGTTGCCGCAGTTCGCTGATTGTAGCCGCGGCGCCGAGTTCATATTTCGACTCATTCAAAATGGCCGACGAATTATTCTTCGGTCAATTTATCGTTGTTTCTACCAATTATCCTTGTTACACGTACACTACATTTATACCCTCAAGTTCAGATTACTCTACACTACAATTCTACCATTTTCTTTACGCTTACACGTCAATTTTTGGTGGGTTTAAGTTCATCTGTTCCATATAAGTTCAAATAAACTTCAATAAATTATATGCTTCGTCATAATACACTTCTTTTATAACCATTCTCTCGAATTTCAAACAGTGTTCCTCGTTAAACAGAGGGTACTAGGTATACTTGAACCGATTTTTCTGCTACTCAGCTTGCAGCCATGTTCGATGCTTTTTCGTCCACCTGTTCACAAATCTGTACAATTCCAACACAGTCTACATTCTACAAAAAAATTCCAAATCTTCATCTTCTACAATGTTTCTACTCGAATCTTTGACATTGCCATGAAAACATTGAGCTCAATTTGCAAGAAACATTCTTTCAATAGCTAGTTTGATGGTATGTCGCAACTGCTTTCAAAAAGTGCCTAATATTGAAAATAAAGGGCCAAGAGGTCAAATTAAATTTTTATGGCCACCTGCCTCTAAAAAATGCAAAATTTATAGAATTTGGGTCCAAAAGGGCCGATCTGGCAACCCTGCGCCAAACGTCTCTTATTTTATATATATTCGTGCATTTTTTCCAGACCTTTGCGGCGAAAGTGAGTTTAAAATGGTCATTGTTTATCGAATCGATATTGTTTGTTACACAATTGAAGTCCCCACAGATTATGGTCTGGTCTGGTTGTTTGCTTTTAATTTTTTTCGGAAAATTCTTTTTAAAATTTGATTCGATATTTACCCACGTCCAAGGGCTCATATACGTTTAAAATTTTGATATTTCGAATTTCGATGTTAGAATCCCTGTCTGATTCCACGATGCGGCTTACTTTTTCTCAAGGTCTTTCTTTATGCCTTGATAATGAAGCATATTTCCTTGCTCTTTGTCTGTCCAATGTCCATTGTTGTTTTAGTTCGATTTGGTTTGGTTTGGGCAGTAACTGATGTAGTTTTATTCTGCCCAATTGTTTATTATGTTATCTTTTACTCTATGGGTTTCTTGAAACACATAATATCCCACTTCTTTTCTCCTTTCATGAGTCTTTTGGTTCTTTGTCAATGTGCCTGTAGGCCATTGAAGTTGAGTGAATACAGGTTAAAAGAAATTATATCGGGTCAGGGGGTATGNTCGGAGGTCGTCTGGCTTTAAGAATTTTTCCTTACCATACTTTCTGCAGTTGTCGTTGGGCTTCGGTCGTCCTTGTTTCTCTTATCTGTTACCGAGACCTGCCCGCCTGCCGAATAATTCCGCTTCAGTAAAGCGCTAATTCCCGCTTCCATAAAGCGTCTATCTTCGAAGCCACTTCTCAGTGTCGCCGTTTGGCCAGTTCTGCTCCTAAATTTCTTCGTTTTTTTTGGCTCTTCTTTTTTACAGTTGGTTGCGTTTCTTCCTCGCTCGTTATATAATATGTTATAGCTCATCTGTTGTGTTTGTATTTTCGCTTTCATATTATGTTTCTATTGTTTTATCCAGGTCGCGGTTGCCGGGTGTCGGTGGCGACTGCTCTGCAAAGTTTAAAAAGTCAACAGGTTTGTCCTCTTTTTGTTCTAGCTCTTCTGCCTCTGACTCCTCAATCAAGTCTTCGTTCTGGCCGAGTCTTCGTTCTGGCCTAGGCAGAGATTCTTTTGTGTTGGCTGTTCTTCAATTCCAGATTTTCGTTCTGTGGGCATGTCTTTTTTATGCCCGTACTGTACTCTCTGCTGAGTATGCATGCTGTCTCATTTGGACAGTTCATTCCGTTATGTCCTGCTTTCAGGCACCGGTAACATTTGTGTATTGCTTCATCAGCAGGAAGATACACCTTGCAGGGCGCGCCACCCAGGTAGATAAACGGTGAAATTTTGCCAGAGGCGTAGTTATCAATGGTCACNTGGAGGTAGCCG